>JABXOJ010000012.1:0-226574 GCA_014529505.1 Cryptosporidium felis
AGCCGGGAACGTCGCCTCAAACTCGTCCAGGCAGACGTTTCAAGTGAAAGAAACGAGATCAAAAGAGTAATTAACAGTGAAATGAGCACTTAGAAGTCCGGAGTTCTTAATATCAGAACTTTTCTAGGTATGAACTAGTTCTTAAAAAGTCAGTGTGGGGGTATCAGGTAAGAAAATGAAGATATATCCGGAATGGATTCAGATTTATTTCAAAAGAGGATTTTTTCTCTCTTTTAAGCGCTTGATATTCACAATTCTGTCACAGACGGAAGGATGGGAAAGGTGAATAAAACTGTAAACCGGATCAAATATCATGCAGGAGCTCGACTTTCTGGACAATCTAAACAAAGAGCAAGCCATAGAGTTTCCGAGTCCGAGAGAAAATGAAAACTCATCTGCCCTGTACTCCTTATATTGCGAAATAGTGGAATGGAGAATCCCAAAAATAGAACTGAATGGGCTTATAACGTAGGAGAATACAAGTAAAGAGATGACCAGATTCCTACCTCCGAACTTTAAGTCCAGTGAAAAACCAAAAGAAGAGTAAAGCGCATCCCAGGAGTAGGTAAGGTGGAATATATAGAGTATTGAAAGGGTTTGTAAGAACGAAAATAAGAAGGACTTATAGTTATCCCAGTTTTTCCAGTGGCCAATTTCGTGCCCAATGATGGCGATGATTTCGTCCTGAGGAAAATCCAATATGGTGTCAAATAGGACGATTGATTTGGAGCTAAATACTCCTACAAAAAATGCATTTCCATGGTTAGATCTGATTGAAGCGTCCATTTTGTACACATTATTCAAAGGAAAATTTACTTTATTGCAAATATTTGTGATTTTCATTGAAAGTTCTTCGTCATCAATTGGAGTAAGCTTGTTGAAAATTGGTATGATAAGGATGGGGTAAATAATTGCGATTATTAGTGAGAAAACTAATTGAACAAGAACGATATAAATATAAAAGTACTTTCCGGTATTGTTAGATACATAAATGATAACCGAGAGTAAGATGGGTCCAAGTACCAAAACGAGCATTAATGATTTAACTTGATCCATGAAATAAATACTCAAAGTGGAGTTATTGAAGCCATACTTTTGCTCTAATACAAAGGTATAATAAAGGTCAAACACAAGGTTCACGGGAAAGTCCAAGAGCATCATTGCCCCACAAAACAATAAAGAAGAAACATATTCATTTGAACTAATTTTTAGGTAGATAAATTCCCAAATTAGTGGATAAATCCCATACATCACAATCAACCAATTCAATACAAAAGCTGTCGCTCTATTTATTAGGCCGAAAACCATTTTTGAGTTGTTGTAAGACTGGGACTTTTCAAACTCTTCGAGAGATACCTCTCCGCACTCCTTATAAGCGTCCAGTATATACTTCGGTATCTGCTTTATTTCGTAACACTTTTTTTGTCTCAAGTCGACATACAAATACAATAAATATTTGACAAGATTTATTAGAAATATAGATTGGACAAGTCTATTATCAAAAATGGGTTTCATCATTGCAATAGTAAAGTACAATTTAGTAATTCCTCTTGTTAGCTCTTACTTGTATCTAGAGCTTAAATTGAATTTAAAGTAAAATATTCCAAATGGGCAATCAATTTCACTCGATCCAAGAATTCCTATTTATGTTTCGAATGGTTCGTCATATGAGTAATTAGAATCACCGGCGGCTTGGCGCCTCGGTTTGATTAATCTTAAAGTATTTATAGTAGTAGAATAAAAGTGAAAATTAAGAAGATAACACTAGAAGATAGTTCCTATTAGAACTTATTTGCTCGGTTGAATTTGTGTGCGGTTTCATGTAGTTAATATTCAGCGGGATGCTCCTTTTGAAACTTTTTTGTGGACTTCGGCTTTTCGTTTGAATTCCCCAGAAATTCGGAACTACCAGAAGCTCTACCACCACCTTGCCAAGAGGAAAGCTCTTCCTCCCGTTCTTCTTCTTCCTGTTTTCGAAGATCAGAGGCTTCTCTGTCGAAAAAGTCCGACGGAACATATGAAAACTCCACACCTGGAGCATGCTCTAGAAACTTCAAATTGTCAATAACTTTAGCCTTGATCTTCTCAAGGTGCTCTTGGGAGTTCAAATTGGGAATACTCAGAGGTGGAATATGAAGCTTGAAATCTGGACCAAAATAATCATAGTAGTCGTTCAGCGGAATGTCATCCGATATAATGTCGGTCCTGTCCAAAATGACGGCAGTTTCGTAGGTCCAAGTTCTCGCAACATTTCGGATTGTGTAACCTCCTCCTCCAAGGATAAGAAGAGGGATATTGAAATCCTTGCAGAACTGGACACATTCTGCATGACCTTTTATGGAGAGATTAAATTTTCCAAGACGGTCTCCTCTTACAGAGTCAGCCCCGCACTGAAGAACAATAGCTCCTGGCCTATAAACTTCCACGCATTTGCTAATGATTGGTTTAAAAAGGGAGAGAAAAGACTGGTCATCAATACCATCATTTAGAGGAACATTCACACTATAATACTTTCCTTGGGCAGCCCCAATGTCTGTAATATCTCCAGTTCCCGGGAAGAATTCTCCAAATTTGTGAAATGAAACCGTGAGAACTCTGTGTGAAAGATAAAAGGCTTCTTCAACCCCGTCTCCATGGTGTACATCTATGTCTATGTACATGACTCTCGCATGATACTTGAGCAATTCTAGAATCCCTAAGACTATGTCGTTTATATAGCAGAACCCACTAGCCTCTGAACGTTTTGCATGGTGGAGGCCACCACTCCAGTTTATGCAAATATCAGACTGTCCATTATTCAGTTTATATGCTCCGTCAATGCTACCTCCTGCGCATATCTGTTGGAATTCAAAAAGACCATCAAAAACGGGACAGTCAGTTGTCTCACCTAGATTAAATCTCTTTAATTGGAGTCCGAATTCTTTTGAATTATCCGGGTTTATACTAGAGAGAAATTTTATGTAATCTTCTTCATGAAAATAAACCAGTTCACTTTGTGGAGATTTATGCGGCTTGTATATCTCCATGTGTTTATATAAATCATATGAAAGAATTAGGTTATGGGCCATTCTAATTCTCTGTGGTTTCATAGGATGCCCTGGCCCATAGTAGTAACTTCCAATGTCTCCGTCGTAAAAGTAAGAAACTCTCTTTTGCATAGTTGGACTGATCCCGAAATTTATTCTCGAAAATAATTCTTCCTTAAGCCTTTCCTTTGTTATTTCGGGTTCAAATAACCAACCATAAAAATTAGTTAAAGTAAGTTTCGCATCAACCTACCAATAAATCGGTATTTTTGAAACCTAATCTCGGTCTCAATAAATTGGGTATGCTCAAAGTCGAGAAAAGAATCTACTTGAGTTTTGCCCCTTAATTTTACAGATTATTATTTCAAATTGCGTTTAATTCTAATTTGACTCGTGGTCTGGCGCGCAGCTATCAATAACTGTAAAAAAGCAGTTTAAGGATTGATAAATTGAATTAATTTAACCTTTATAAGTTGTGGAGGGTTCTAGCAGGGGGAGGTCTTTGGAGAATCCGGGGGTCTTAAACTTGCATGCATTCCACTTTTTTTACCTAAATTGAAATTCTTGGATATTCTTTAGATTTTACTGTTTAAGAAAAGGCGTACTGTTATCGAATAACTTGCAATATTCATATATATTCAAGTATTTAGATATCTTGACACTTCTTAATTAAATTTATACTGGTCTTCGGGGGAGTTTGGAGGCTTTAGGGTTTTTCTTAGTGAAGGTAGGAAAGTGTAGGGGAGAGCAAAAATAAACAACCTAGTTAGGTTAATGCGGAATTGTGTGAGGGAAAATACAAAGATCTCAAAGTAGTATAGAATAATAAAGCATTAGTACAATTAAAAAGTCCATGTTTTAATGAGGAAATAGTAGCCATAAAAGCGGTTAGAAGCAGTTGATTAGTTACTGTTAGAAAATTGATTATTGAAATCGTTTTCAATTCTGACCCTGCTCACAGGCAGAGTGTACTGAATTCCCAGTTGTCTGAGAGTATGGAGAATGAAAAGAAGCAACTTGCTCTTACTTATCAAAAGTTTTCTCCTATTGTGGAATGGGTCTGTGTTGGTAATCCACATATATACTGTGGCAGAGTGTCCGGGCTGAATTGCGTTTATACCGCACCAAAAGTTAGAGGCGACGAACTCGGAGGGTCTGACAGAAATGTACTCATGAACGGCAGTGGCAAGTGCCTCTATTGAAAAGGGGGATGTGGTGTCTGAAACTAGAAACTGAATCTCGGAGGAACAACATTTACTTCTGCTTTCGTTGTAAATCATTTGGGAGGAAAGCCAGGAATGCGGAATCAATACGGGAGCCTCAAATACTGTGTGAAATTCTGTGTAAAAAGTTTCAATTTTCTTGACTATCATTGCGCCTCCATTATTGACCCTGATTCTGTCTCCGACGTTATACGGGTTGAGGAAGATAACAAAAATCACAGCAGAAAAAAAGTTGGAGTATATATATGAGAGACCAACGGATAGAGACGAAATAATGGCTGCTCCAGAAATTACCAGGGTATTCACATTAATGCCAACCATAAGCAGAATCACAATTCCCGTAAAGAACCATGAGAAGATTGAAATCATTCTTCTAAATACCTGTACGATACCTTCTTGACTAGAAGCTGCACGTAGAATCTTCTTTCTACTGTCATATATACCTACACAAAACCTAACCCACTCTTCCTCTGTGATTTGGCCGCGCCTGGCAGTATCTATCTGTTTAATCAAGTCTCCAAGGGGTTTGTCATATAATATATCAAGTACTGAGTTTGGGAGAGTTGTGGGCAGAGACTGGTGATTTTTGTTTTTGCAGTCACTTTGATTATGTGACCTTTCGTTACTTGAGTTTATTGAACTATTGAAGTTATTATTGGGGCTTGTAGCTGAATCCTTGTGATGCTCGGCGTCATCCCGTCGGTCCACTGGATTCTTTTCTCCACTTACACCGGAATAGCTGGAGTTCTGACGGTTATAATCACCTTTATAGCTTTTGCTCTTATCTGAGAATTCGGCAATACTGCCATCCGAGTAATATCCATGGTATTTAGATTCTGAGCTTTTGGCATCGTATCGTTCCTCGAAATCAATAAGAGCGTGGCAAAAAGTATCTTCTCCAATTATTGAATAGGTATCGGATCTTAATGGGGGTTCTTTGAATGGTTTGACATGATCCGTTCCACCAATATAGTGGTAAAGCATAATGGCATGTAAGTGCTGCAGAATATCATAAAAAATGATTCTTGCAAAGTCTCTGGCTTGTTGTTTTGTTTTTATCTCATACTTGTCGTCGTCAATGTAGATGGATACATTGTACTGCTTGATGAACTGTAGAGCAAGCCAGTTCTCAGAAGAGCTTTTGGATGTATGTTCGATATTTGAATCTAGAAGCATACTCGGTACATTGGGAATATTACCCGTTGTCACTCTGTTTAAGGACTTTGAGCTACCAACTTGCGGAATACTTGACTTACTTGGTAGCTCCAGTCCTGTTGTATACAACAAAAAGTCTTTTTTTTGAATGTGCGGCTTAATTAGATATAGCTTGGTATCTATTCTGCGTAGTAGTGAATACTGCTTCAGAAATTGGGAGACCTGCGGATTAATACTCATAATAAAATCCAACCTAAAATAAAAAGTAATTATAGCTAATAACAATCTTCTCACTGTCATGATCAATATTGCAATGTGGGAACACTGAATAAGATCCCAGGGTACCTTTGGAATCTTCAAAGAGAGAAAAAACCCATCAAACCACTTTAAAGTATAGCTGTGAATCAGATCTATCCCGGAAGTGGAGTCTGTTGCCACCACCATCTCTCCCATACTCAAAAACAAGCAGATTGCGGACCAAGCACAGTACACGAGCTCCGGATCTAAAGACCCGGATACTGCAGCAAAAAACCTCCCCTCACCAAACCTCGATAGGGTATATAATGAAATAATATGCCTCAAACACATGATTAATATATATGTGAATACATCCAGGAATAGCACAAACAATGGATAAGTTAGAGGGCTCTCATATCCCATTCTCTTTAAGTAAGTTGTTGACACCCCAACTGCCACTATTACTACAAGCAAACCTCCCAAAGGAGACCAGTCTGGGAAAAATAACCTTAGCCATATGTTTCGGGGGTCTTCCTCTTCCTCTTCTTCTTCTTCTTCTTTTTTTGCTTCTTGACCAACTATCGAAGGGGACCTGAAAAATTCCTCAGAACCTTTACTTGACTTAGAATCCCTCTTATCTTCCTCATTACTATCTGCACCCTTGCTAATTGCCTTTCTCAACATGTAATCCTGGCGACCCAATTCAAGGCTTTTCACAAGTACTATTTGTTCGATAAATTCCTTCGTTACTTTCGCTCCTTCAAGCCAAAGAAACCTTATTCTATGGTTTCATCCAATTCTTTAAGTCAACGATTATCGCGGTACCGTTTTACTTGTTCTTTTCTTGTCATTTAGGTTTTTCTTCCTAAATCCCAATACCTGACAGTTATGCGGGCAACGTCTTGTCTACAAGTCTATGCAAAATAGTGACATTGAGGAATCTAAAGATTGGAATTTCATTCTAGAAGGAAAGGAAAAAATACGAGGTAGACGAAGGGAGAGAGCCACTGAAGAATTGTTCAAGGGTGTTAAGGGACGTGGTTTTACGCAGATAAATAAGAGCGTGGTTTGGAGTTGAAGTATTTACTTCTCGTTCCTTATAGAAGGGTTGGGATTTCAAGGACATTCAGATAAAACACATTTGGTTTCTCCACAATTATTGTGAATATTCTTTTGCTGTTGCTTGCAGAAGGGGAGAGCGCTTCAGAGGGTATTTACTTTTGGCTTTATTTATTGCGATAGGAACTCGGAAGTTTGTACCCATTTCAAGATATTATAAAGAGCATAAGAGCTAGCGGGCCAACTTTTGAAAGATGAGAAAATTTTTCACCATCATTGAGCTCTCTAAATATGTACCAAATGGGGATATCTTGGGCTCCCAGGAGCTAAAACTAAGAGAACTTGGGATTTCGGATGTTGAGGAACTTACGCAGGCAAAGAATTTGAGAAAGGTGGATTTTTCTAAGAACAAGCTTCAGAACCTATCATTTCTAAGGTACTGTTGGAATATAACGGATATAAATGTGAGCAATAATAATTTATCCAGTTTAGATGAAATCTGTAACTTAGAAAATGTGAAGGTTCTTAATATAAGCAATAATAATATTAGATCCATAGATAGCTTATGTAGAAGTCCAGGGCTACAGAAGTCTCTCAAAGTTTTGATTGCGAATCACAACAATATATCTCGTATTCCAGACTTCAGTTGTTTTAAAGAACTAGAAACAATCGTTTTATCTCACAACAATGCACAAGAAATGGATACTCCCAGAAATCATTGTTCAAAGTTGAAAAAAGTTAGTCTTTCAAATAATTGTTTAAAGCAATTTCCTTTTTGTCAAAATTTTAATTTGGTTCAGGAGTTAAGGCTTAATAACAACAAAATTCTCTCCATTCCTCCCGAAATTGCCTATATGGGTCAAATTAGGATTCTGGAGCTTGGGCACAACTTTATTTCCGAAATTGACCCGATTTTCAGTTTGAAAAAGCTAAAATCACTGAATATTTCTAAGAACCCATGTATTTCTTCGGACGATACAAACCGGAACCACTCTAAATCGGAGATAGTCGACTTAATTAGGAATAGGATACCCTCTCTGGAGTCTTTAAACGGATGTTTCGTTGCGAAAGCAAAGAGTCAAAAGAAGCGAGTGAACGTTGATAAGGTTAGAAACAAAAACAAAGGTAAAGGAAAAGAAGTACTAAAAAAATGATTTAAGTTGAATTCATGCCTAAATTTTATTAGTAGATTTAATTATAGTATATCAATATTTTATTATTTATTTATATGTACCAATTCGTGTAAATAATATTCAAAGTAAGAGGGTTTCAGCTCTTGAATAAAATCAGTTAATAGTTAGCAAGACAGAATTACACCAATCCTAATAGTTGCAATGGAAATGATCAAAATGATTAGCATTCCAGGAATTGTAGTAGAAAGATTAAATATGGAGTCGACTGTGGACATTTCCCTCTTTATGTACAAAGGTTCATCTATAATGTAAATGTGATTGTCAGAAATATCCGGTACCTGACCATCTTTATTTATCTTTTGAAGAATACTTTCAACCGTAAGCTTTTGCTTCGGTCTTTGAATCTTGGGTACTCCACTAATTGGTCCCTGGTAAACTACTATAGCGTTGATTTTGGGGTTATCTTCTTGTTTAAACATGGCCAGAATCAATAACTTCTCATCTTTTGAAAATCCCTGGGTAATGTTTACTCCATTTACTGAAACCTGTTCCCCGTCGAACTTACACTCTATGTACTCCTCCATGGGAATTCCAAACCCCACTTCTTTGTATATGTCAAAAGCCTGTTTGAATAGGACATTTCCGACTGAAATGCTGAAAACCTTCCTTCCCGGTTCCTTAAAATGGACTTCACTGAACTTTAACACTATCGTAAAAGGCCCGGGCTTAAGTTTATCCAGCTTTATAATGTATTGCAGAGTTTTGTCAGTACTGTACCTTTCTGTTTGGTATACAAAATCATCTTCTACATATGGAAATGGCGAAAGCTTCTTCCCAGAATCAGTACTCACACCCCCGTTATACCCATTATCCTCTTCGTAAATGATATTTTCAGCTTCAGAAAAGTATCTCGGGCCTCCACAGTTCACTGCATATATAACGTTTGCCTTCGAGAAACTTGGGAGACTGAGAATTAAACAGGCAAGCGGCAGAAATGAAATTTTTTTCATTCAAACTTAAATGTTAAAACCTAAAAAAGTCTTTCTGAGGGGAATTTTCTCATCGTATTTCCCCAACAATCTTGTATGCTTCTGTCGACAAATTGCCGCCACATCTCTAATACCGAAACAACAAAAAACAAGCGAAAAGATAACCAATTTAACTCATTTCTCTCCATATGGATTCCCAATCGAGCCAGAGTTGGCACACACACATTCCTCTTGGGCGTAAAAAGCAATGGGATTTGGTTTTTAGAGTCTCAAATAACTAGAAGGCAGAAAAAGAGGGAGAGAGAGAAAAGGAAAGAGGAACAAACTCGCCGATGGATTACTTATCCGGAAGAGTAGCCAATATGAACAGAAGCCCCGAACAAGCAGATTCCAATTCATACCTTTGCAAATTTTTTTTTACATTAGGCGGGAAATCGCCACGTGGGGAGTTTTTAAGAGTGAGAGGGGGCAAATGGGGAGACAGAGAGACAAAACAAATAAGGAAATAGATGGGTGTATATATAAACAGATACACCAGTATATACGAGGTTATAGGTAACCAGGATTATGCCATGGGTGCAGGAAAGGGGGAAATTTAATATTTCTTAGGGGACAGAACCCAGTTGGTACAATTCTAACTAGTTTATAGGGAATTTGCAGAAAAATATGTTAGGAACTAGAACTTTAATTTCGGCAGCCTTTTTAGGTTTTTCTTGCGTTGCGAAGGTGGTTTTGGGAGATGAGGCTCACTTCATTTCAGATCACATCACATCTCTGACCTCCTCCAACTTTGAAGAGTTCGTTAAGAGTAAGGATCACGCTCTCATTACATTCTTTGCTCCTTGGTGTGGTCACTGCACAGCTTTGGAGCCCGAATTTAAGGCCACATGTGTTGAGCTCGCAAAACTCACTCCTCCAGTTCATTGTGGAAGTGTGGATGCAACTGAAAACATGGAGCTTGCTCAGCAGTATGGCGTGAGCGGGTATCCGACAATCAAGTTCTTTAGTGGGGTGGAGAATGTCCAGAATTACTCGGGAGCTAGGAGCAAGGAAGCCTTCATTAAGTATGTGAAGAAGTTGACTGGGCCTGCGGTCCAGATTGCAGATTCAGAAGATGCAATCAAGGCCATCTTTGCCTCTTCTTCTTCAGCTTTTGTTGGAAGATTCACTTCGAAGGATTCAGCAGAGTTCTCTGTCTTTGAAAAGGTTGCAAATGGACACCGTGAGCACAACTATGCCTTCATTGCTATCTTCCAGGAAGGCGAACAGAAACTCGAGGTCCTACACAAGGATGAGGATCCCGTTACTCTCCCAATGCCCAAGACATCAGAAGAGCTGGAGGCCAAGATATCCACAATGAACGTTCCTCTTTTTTCTGCCATCAGTGCCGAGAACTACTCTCTCTATATGTCTAGAGAGGGATACACTGCCTGGTTTTGCGGAACCAATGAGGACTTTGGCAAGTATGCCGCCAACATCAGAAAGGTTGCTGCTGATTACAGGGAAAAATACGCCTTTGTGTTCTTAGATACTGAACAATTTGGCTCGCACGCCACTCAGCATCTCCTGATTGAGAACTTCCCGGGCTTGGTTGTACAAAGCGTCAGCGTCCCGTCCATTAGATACATGTACGGCCCTGCAAAATTCGACTCAGTCGAGCCCTTAAAAGAGTTCATGAAGCAGGTCTCAGAGGGGAAGCACGAGCTCAGCATCAAGTCTGAGCCCATTCCGGCAGAGCAATCCGGCCCAGTCACTGTGGTCGTTGGGAAGACTTTCGAGGAGCTTGTTTTCAGGAACGACAAGGATGTTCTTTTGGAGATATATGCTCAGTGGTGTGGGCACTGCAAAAACCTCGAGCCGATATACAATCAGCTCGGGGAGGAGTACAAGAACAACGACAAGGTAGTAATCGCCAAGATCAATGGACCCCAGAACGATATTCCATACGAAGGATTCAGCCCCAGAGCCTTTCCAACTATCTTGTTTGTCAAGGCCGGGACTAGAACCCCGATACCGTATGACGGAAAGAGAACTGTTGAGGCTTTCAAGGAGTTCATTAATGAGCATTCGTCGTTCCCTCAAGAGAAGGAGTCTCGCGATGAGCTCTAAGGACCTTAATTACTTAGTGTCTAGAGAGTAGAAGTTTCTAATTGTAATCGCACGTTATTAATTAACTTGTCTCGGCAGTTTTCTTTCTTTTAGGGCTGAGTTGGGGTCTGGCTATCTCCTTTTGCTGGGGTCCTGCTCTCCTATTACGCTGTTTGTCCTTACTTTGCGTCCATTGGGGACTGCTCGTCGCAAGAGTGACCGTTTTGCTCTAGATGCTTTAATAAAGCGTACAGAACGGAAGCCATAGTGAGTGTTATTTCAGATTCGAATGAGAGTCTAGTCTTTAAGGGGTGACTTCTTCCACCTTCGGAAACTGGAGTGCAGAATTAAGGAGAGGTGTTACAGAAGGAAGGAGAGGAAGTAGAACGGAAACAACAAATAAAGAGCGAGTAACTAGAAATGGAAGTGCGAAGGCTCCGAGAAAATTCCGGTAGTCCTTTCTCTTGACTCAATTTATTCCTCTCAGTTTTCAGGAGTGTACTCATTAATAACTTCTCTTGAAAGCGAGGAGCTGAAAAGGAATCTCCTGTCCTCGCAGAGAGCAAGGAGCTTCTCTTCATCTTCCTCCAATAAAAGCCTGGATTTAACAAGTTCCTCCATGGAGTCTCTGAGAGAATTAAAAAGTATATTAACGGATATATGGGAAACAGCAACGTTGTATTGCTCCTGGGAATAACTTAACAAAAGATCAAGGTATTGCTGGGCCTCAATTATCTGGTTCTGGAAAAGCTGGATAGATGAGGATCCCAAATACGACTGAAGCTCTTGGAAGTCCTGCTCCAGAAGGTCTACTCTAGCTGTAATAAAGGAAAAAAGTACCTCCACGTCCAAAAATAGGTTCTTAGCCTTGGCCTTGCTCCTAAAGTAGCTTAAGAAAGAGGGCAGGAAAAAAAAGCCAGAAAATCCTTTGTAGCCAAACTCCCCACCCAGAAGCTCTCCTGAGGAGGCCCGGAACCTATTATCACTCAGGAGACTCTCCTTGTAGATCCAAAGCTGATTTCTAATAGAATCCCATTCACTGGAAAAGGCAAACTGGATCGGTAAATTAAGCTCCTCACAAGAGTAGAAGACCTTCGAAATAGCCTTTTTAAGGACAACTAGAGCGGCCCCCGAAATGACATGGTCCTTGAAAAGAAGGTCGTACGACTGCCAGACGGTACTGAGGACCATTTGTCCAATGTAAACCTGTCTTCCAATTTTGCTCCTGCCGTTATCCGAAACTAGACTCTCTCTTTTCAAAGTGGATGCGGAGGAAGATATATCATTCAATTTTGAATAATTAGATACCGGTATTGAATTAATTGTTAAAAATGGAGTCTGTGAATCATTATACCTCGGGGCAAAATTAACAAGGCTTCCTTCCGAGTTCGTTGTGTTAATTTCCAGTTCCTTGATAAATTTGTCCTCCATCTCCTCGTCTCTGGTGAGGCAGGAGAGAGTCCTTTGGTTGGCGCATTTGTGGTTGGTATGGAATTCGGGACTAGGAGGATCCTGGGTAACGAGCTGGATGCTGGCGGATTTTACGTCTTTAATGAAGGTGTGCTGCGAGAGATGCCCGGTGAGGACGATTTCTCCCGTTTCTGTCATGGATGCATTCATTACATCCGGGATGAAGGAGTCACAAAGCTCAAGAAGCCCGGGATGGGCGCAGAAGAACCAGTGCTTGCGAATCTGGTTCTCCAAAACAGACCTATACTCTTCGCTTATAGACTTCATGACTTTTTTGAAGAACATCCTGTGAAACTTGGGGGTGGTGTACAGCTGGAGCCTCTTATATATGAACTCAACAGTAGTCCCGTTAATGAGCAAAGTTAATAATACAGTACCAGCTACGTAAAATGCAATCTGCCCCTTAAGTTCGGGATCGATGTAGTCTTCAGACTCCAAGCTCATGGCAAGGGCCAGAGAGACTCCGCCTCTGAGACCTCCCCAGATGAGGATTATTGCCTCCTTGATGGTCAGGCCATACCCGATTCTAGTTAGAAGCGGGGACAAGATGAATACCATGATACCTCTGATAATGCAGATCGCCGCAAAAAGCAGCAAAAGATTGACAAGCATCCCCGAATTCGCGATGTAGGGCCTGAAAAGTCTCGCACTAACAATACCAGCAAGAAGGAAAATCATGTGATTACCAAGCTTTCCAATAAAATGGATAATTGTATCGTGTATCTCCTGGGCCTTTGGCTTAAAGAAGGCGGCTCTCCTGGAGGACATGAAGAGTCCATAGGAGACCACGGCCAGAACGCCGGAGGAATGCAGCAGCTCGCTCAGGAAAAAGAGAGTATATACAACCGAGACTGCAACAACCACCTGAATGTCACTTGCTGCTTGGGAGAATTTAAGAAAGATGTATACTCCCCATCCGAAGAGAAACCCAAGTAACGGACCACCAAGGGCGCATCTGATAAAGATCCACCCCGATGCCAGAAACAACGAGGGCTCCAGAACCCGGTTTAGCAGAACATTCTTACAGAGCTGAAAGAACACAACGGCCGCTCCGTCATTCAGCAAGGACTCTCCATCAACCAGAGAGGCCAGTTTATCTGGGGCATTGAGTTGGTGGAGAGAGGCTATCACCGCCACGGGGTCCGTGGCTGAGAGAATAGAGCTGATCAACAGGGAGCAGGTCCAGTCGAAGATACCTCCAACAAAGTAGTGCATGAATATTGCAGTGAGGATCATGGATACCACTACTCCGGGAAGCGCCAGTAATACTGAGGAAACTAGATTTCGCTTAAAAATGTGGTAGTTCAACTGCGAGGAAGACTCATAAAGACAAATAGGAAGCAGTACCGTAAAAATTATGTTGGGATGCATTGACTCTGCGTGCCTGATTGCCTGGCTGAATATTCCAAAGTCAAAAGTACGAAGCAAATAGTCCATGAGAATCCCGTACCCGAAAAGAACCACGCTAAGCGGAAAGCGGATCTTTCCATTAAGAATTGTCTTGTTTCCAAAAAAGGACTCCAAAAAAGCTGAGGAAGGAGCGCATATACCAAAAAGGCAAACCACCGTCATGACCTGTTCCCCCGTTATTTCCGGAGGGAATACGCTGATTTGCTCCATTTCCCCCTTCTAGTAAAAGAACGCCAACAAGCTTAACAAGTGGGGGAATGCGAATTAAGATGTATATGTAGATATGTGATCCGTGATTTCACGGAAAATAATTGCAAGGCTCGCGACCCTTGGGCGTAGTAGCTTCTGTTTCCGTTCTTTAGTAGTACGGCTTAAGCTAGTGGCCTGCGGGTTTCTAAGCCAAGTGTCTCAAGGCTTTCTCCCACTCGGGTGGTGAAAAAGAGAAGGCCTGGCCAAAGACGTCCGGGAGCAAAACTAATTGCCTTAACTCCGAAAAAAAACAGGGATTTTGTATAGCTCGTTATGGTCTGCTCAAAACAAGTTAGAAGAAACAAGTCCCTTACCAAGAAAAAAAAAATACCTATTAAAGAGGGCTCTCCCAACTTTATTGTCTCACCCTCCAGAGTGACTCGTTCACTACCTTTAATTTCCAAACCACGATATTGGTATTTTTTTTCTAATTGAACTATTATTATTTCAATATTTTGTTTTTTTTTACTATTTGAAGTTATTTTATTTTTGGCGGGTCCAGATCCTTGTTTTGGTAATGGGAACCACTGCGTTTTTGGGTTTTTGCCGTCATGGAAAGTGGCACCTCTGCCAAAATGGGATGGCTCCTCGGAGAACACAGAGCCAATTTGGAATCTATTTGCGAAAAGTTCTCCTTTGGATTATTTGTTTCGCACCCCCGGTTACCTGGAAAGGAACATGCAAACAACATGCGAATGTGCAAACAACTGCCTCTCAGAGCAGTTTCCAAAAAATCCAGGACCCAAGCCCCCTCTCTCATATAACCTCTTGAATCTCCGGTACTACCTCCATGAATCTACCCCTGAAGCGAGGGTGTCAAATCCGAGCTCATCTCAAATGGTTTTACAGCTGTAACTGGTTAATTAGGACAGGACAAATATGGCGGCAAGGCGGCAAACACAATCCCGCTATCCATTATTCTGGCGGGAAAGGTGCAGGACCTACTGTATTAGGGTTGAAAGGGCAAGAGGAAATAAATATTAGAGAGCAGTTGGAAATCAAATTTGAAACAGGAAAGGCGAAAAAGAAGTAGTTTTAAAAGTGAGAAATAGACTGTTGATACCGAATCTGGTTCTCTGCAGGTGGAACTCGTGCTTCTAGGACCAAAGAGGCAAGATGGTGGACTTGGGAGCGGTGGCGGAAATTGTAGCTTCGCATGAAGGGGGAGGAGTTCCAATATTGGTTGGGTTTGTGAGCACCTGCTTGCTCGGCTCCGCATTATTGGAGTGGATCCTGTCGGTGGTATTTGTTCGTCAACCTCCGACGACAGTAGCTCTCTTTTGCTACGGAATGTTCCTGAGTTATATCTGCGAATCCTTTTCCCTGGGGACTTTAGCGGAAGGAGTCAGGATTGTGGAAAGAACTGACCCGAATGTGATATTCTATATCCTTCTTCCCATTTTCCTCTATGAATCTTCTGCGACTTTGAACTTCCACGTTTTCAGTAGAAATCTGCCTTCGGCCTTGTTACTGGCGGGCCCGGGAGCCATCCTCACAATGGTACTGCTGGCAATAGCAATTAAGTTCATTTCAAGTATGAACCTTGTGGTTTGCTTCTTAATCAGTTCCGTACTTTCAGCGACTGATCCCGTTGCAGTTATAGCTTCTTTACATCAGCTCAACGCGCCTGAGAAACTAGCCTCTGTTGTGGACGGCGAATCCCTCTTAAACGACGGGGCAGCTGTTGTGTTCTTTGAGGTCTTTAGAGAGGTGATTATTTCGGGCATGTCCTCCTATAGCCACTATGTTTGGACATTTATAAGACTGGCTTTGGGCGGCCCCGCGGTTGGAATTATCTTTGGGTTCCTGATTTCCGTCTGGCTGAGAGCCGCCCAGGCCCTTGGAGGCCTGCAGGTTATCGGAGTTACGGCCTCAGTTTACTTTGTGTTCTTTCTTGCGGACGAGCTACACACTTCCGGGGTTCTGGCAACCGTGGTTTTTGGACTCTTCATGTCTGCCTGGGGACCGACTTGCTTCAGGCCCAAGGCTCAGGAGTCGCATTTCCACTTTGTCAAGATATTGGCCCACTTGGCGAACCACCTGATCTTTGTCTTGTCTGGGGTAGTCAGCATGAGGATCTTCAGGCCCTTTTGGTCGGATGGGAGAATGTGGCTCAACCTTGTTTTGGTTTATATCGCGATGAACATCGTGAGAGGCATTATGGTAGGAACTTTGTTGCCTTTTCTCAAGAAGGTTGGCTCTGATC
Source organism: Cryptosporidium felis (assembly GCA_014529505.1). Taxonomy (NCBI): domain Eukaryota; phylum Apicomplexa; class Conoidasida; order Eucoccidiorida; family Cryptosporidiidae; genus Cryptosporidium; species Cryptosporidium felis. The sequence goes on from JABXOJ010000012.1 coordinate 16,246, forward strand.
TCTCTTTTAAGGAGGCTGTAATCTTGATTTATGGTGGTCTCAGAGGTGGGGTATCCATGGCTTTGGCGATGGTTTTCGAGGGAGATTCAGCGGTGCCAGACTCAACGAGATCCCAGGTAGCATTCTACATCGCGGGGGCCGTTTCTCTCTCCTTATTGGTTAACGGTACTACAGTGGAGTCCCTTTACAAGAGACTGAAGATTTACACCGTTCAGAACTTCAGAAGAGCCTTCCTGCTTAAAGTTATGGAGGGCATAGACGACGAGTATATGAAGGCCTTTGAGGAACTTAAATGCCACTGGCTTTTTGGGAACCATACAAATGCCTTGGACGCGGCAAATATGTTGGTACCCAGACTTAAGGATGGTTACTTGGACTTCTACGGCGATCTACATATTTTGCTCACACCTCCACCACATGTTTTTGCCAGACTAAACGTGAAGGGTATCGATTCGCAAGTGGAGGAGTATTCCAAATATAGGGGTATGGCAATTGACGATATTGAAAATGGGGAAAATGAATTCAATAATTTGAACGGAATGGGAGGCAGTATGGGGAGAGAAAGGTCCAGATCCGCTCTTGTTGGAGTGGACGGGCTGGACATTGACGAGAGATGCTGGAATATAATCGCGACCTCAGTCAAAATGGCGAAGAGCCAGCCCTCCGTGGACTCAAGCGCTAGGGGAAGCCTCCTCCCCTCTTTGGACGACAACAATATTGTGGATGCCGATGACGGCTCCTCAATTGTGAGCTTTAGGAATAAAAAGAGAATAGATGGTAACCGTGCATCTGAAATTGATAACTCGGTATCTGGGGGCGGAGAGTGCGCCTCCCTCCTAGGCGGTCATTCCATTGCTTTGGCAAAGGAGGAAAGATCCCAGTCCGTATCTGCTCCCCTGCTTAAGCAGGAACGCGAAGAGGATGCCCTCATGAACAAGAGGCACACCTATGACGACGCCGCCCAAATTAACTCCTTGCCAGAAGAGAACCAACTTAACCAGGAACTCTCCAACGACGGCAAGGGCAGAAGTCCCACGTTTGCTCCTTTGCTCATGGCCACAGGTTCTCTGCACACCTTTGCAGAGCAGGAGCTTCTTGTTTGTAATATGGTCTTCAACACGTGCTGGCAGAGCTACGACCTTATGTTCCGAAAGCATGTTATTTCCGGTACTTCTTTGCTTACATTAAAGAAGGCAATAAACAAGGCAAACCACGCAAGTCCGGAGGAAAAAACGAGTCCTTTTACCGTGGAATGGGAATCCATTAAGTGTGATTTGAGATCCACTAAGAAACCAGGTGTCTTCTTAAATGTGTGGCAGTCCGATTTTGAGAAAATCCTTCACGACATGGAGGTGCTCTTTGCCTTCATTAATGCAAATAAAGACCTTATGAATGCTGGGGGATTTGAAGTAGAGTGTCTTTTGGGAGCCTCTTTGCTGGAGTCATACAAGAGGCGCATGATTCAGGCCAAACAGGAACTTCAGAGACTGCGAGACCAATACAACAATTACTACGTTTTGGGACTCGCAATCATCGCCACCAACATGCTGCTGAACGTCAAAGAACAAATCGTTTCTGTGGAGGTCTCCAGAGGAGTGCTTCTAGAGGAAGATGAAGAAAAAATTACCGATATCCTTGAACAACAAAGACTCGCCCTGGACGCCTTTATTACCCAGGGAGCCGAGATACAAACTATCTAGGCTTACAAGACCCAAGGACTTTATATTTGCCCAAAGCCACCGTCCAGTTGTTCACATATATTTGGATTTTCTGTATCCCTCCCTCTCTACGCCTTGGCATCTCGCTACAAACTGATGTCCAAATTAATTATTAGATTTTTTCCCTCATGCTTCTTTGTATTCATATGTGTTCCGGCGCCACATGCGGTATCGATTTTATGCCACGTGGCTCGGTTTCCTGAAAGGGCGGGAATTGGAGGCAATTACTGCAGAAATTAAGAAAATAAAAGATTAATATCGACTGGAACAAAATAAAGGGCAGCAGATTCATAAGAGTTTGAAGAGTATTTTCTTGTATTTGAAGGTCTGGCAGAGTAGCAGGCTTCTCAACCTTTTATTTTATTCATAAGAATCCCGCTGTTTGAGGAGGAGGTTACCTCGGTGTAAAGCGAGTGCCTCATTACAACGGCAAAAAGGAAGGAGAGGAGACTGGATTGGACGCCTTCTTTTTAATATTTGAAACCGTTTGATCGTTGTGTAAGGCTAGATTTGTGTGGAATATCAGATCTGCTCACCCAAACCTAGAAAGGAGTGAGGAGAGTGATTATCTGGGTTGAGAATTGGTGTTTTAGGGAATCAAATTTCAGAGGACAATACATACCCGTTTTTCTAAAGGCTAGGAAAAACACGACATAGATTCATTTCCCATTTACGTACTTAAATATACATAAAGTGTATATTTATATATAGATTTTTCCCTATATGAAGAGACAAATATCAAAACAACAGGTAGATGTCGGTTCAAGCTAAAGAGTCTGACCAAGATTTACAATGTTGTGACGTTTACAATGACTTGTTGGAGTTTGAAAAGAGGCTAGCAGCCGCGAGAAAGAGAACAAGGAGTGCAGACTATCTGGACAGAAAGCTGGTTATTTCAGATTCCACAGAGTTCGAACGACACTTTGAGAACTTAAGCGAGGCCATTGCGAGATTGCTCCCATATCATACTTTCTATGTGGACGAGATTAAATCAAATAGAATTCATGAAGAAGAAGAAAAAATCCTGGAGAGAAAGGATAGAATTAAGAACATTGAAGAATCTATAATGAGCGTTAGCATGAACAGCCCTTCCTTCACTTTTAATGCATGTAAATATGGACTTATAAGGGCAATTCACTCCTACACGTCCATGGACCTGGACAGACACAAGAAGGAACTATCTCAGCTGCAGGCGTTGGAACTCGCTTGGAAGTACCCCATTGAGAATGCTGGCTTTTCAACGGAAAAGCCAGCATTGAATTCATCTGCTTTACCAAGTAATGCTCTTACTTCATCCTCTGCCGCTGTCCCAATGGGAACAGCGAGCCACGGAAATAATTTGAGTTCTCCTCGGTTTGACAACAGTCCGGAGCTCTTGTATCAAAATATTACCCCCAAAAGCTCTTTGAGTAACCAGGGCTCCAATCTTGCCGCAAACTACGTCAGTAGACACTTTTACGATGCAAGCGGTATAGTAGGACGCGAAGGTGAAGTTTTGCCGAATCCCAGCTTACCTAATATCTCGGGAATCCCCCAAAACCCAAACCTGGAAACCACTAATCACTATAAGAACACAAACAACCCTAAAAGCAGCTCAGAGCTCTATTCGCCCCAATCTTCAGATATCCTTAAGGGCGAACATTTTACGGATTCTACTCTAAACCCATAGACTAACCTAGTTTTTTCTGCATTCCAATTATATTCTAATTTCTCCATATTTCTCATCTCAAACCAAAAAAGGCACCCTTTCTTAATCTCTCGCCCCCCTCCACTTTTCCCGGCTCACATATCTCACGAAGGCTCCAGACCCGATGCACATAGGCGCGCGCGCCATATTTGCGAGGCAAGCCCGGACTAACTACATCTGAAAATTCAAATTTTTCCAAAAAAAAAGAAAAAAGCAATTGAATGAGTTGCTTGCATGAGTGTGCAGCAGGCAAAAGAGCAGGGCGAAAAACTACTTGGGAATAGAAGAGGATATGGTGGGGGTTTTGGAAGTCTTGTACACGGGGATTTACGAGGTGCTGATCGAATTTTTGGATCTTGAGGATGTTCACGAGCTAACTTCGGTAAGTTTGGAGTGGAGAAGGTTTTTGGGGGGGTCTTTTCAGAGATTTTGGCGAAGAGCTTCAGTTCACAAGTTTGGCCTGAGGTTTGACCTTGTGCGTATATTGGAGGATTGTAAGTACATCCTGGAGGAAGGCGTTGAGCAAAGACCAAGAGGTTTAACCGTAAAAAACTGGTTTAGTTACTTTGATATTTTGAGTTCCTCCGATCTCAGCAAATTTTTGATCAACCAGAGGAAGATAAATATGTCTCTGGTAAAGTTGTTATATACTTTGAAAATAGAAGGAAATACAGCAAATACTCGTTTTGCTCTCCAAAACTCCCCGAATATTGGTGCTGTAATCGACTCAGTTGGCTCCTTAGGTGGTTATTTTGAGAAATTCTTACCACTCTCAGACTACTCGGAACGGGTTACGTCTATTTGCGAGATTTTGAGAGAAAATGATAAAACAGTTGGTGACTTCAATAGTGAGGAGAGTGTTAAAGGTTTTAGCAAGATTGAGTTGGACCTTGGGGGACTGGGAAGAGGGTACCTTTGGGAGATGAATGTAGTTTCAGTGACGTCTCAAAGCATATTGGTTAGGTCAGAATTTCACCTGGATGATTTGCCGTATTGGGACACAGGTAAAATACTAATCGAGTATGTGGCTGTTTGGGGTTTGATTCGCGGGAAGGAGCATTTACTTTTGTACCACCACAAAAACCCCTTTCATAATAACTTTCAGTCTCAATCAATCCCCCAGTACTCCGCTTTAATGCTTCCTGATAATGCAATAACATCGAACTTTGACGGGATCAACTATTTCATGTCGAATCTTGGAAGTTTTGCAGGCATTGAGATGAGTTTTGATGATAAATCATCTAAATTCACTATTTACGTTACCCTACAGGTATCTATTATAATGGAAAGCTTGAGTAGATATTTATCAAATTCTTGTGATCTATATCGCCTGGAAAGAAGCAAAAGTAATGAGTCGCAAGAAAATGAAGCGAACTTTGGAGAGGATTTGAGTTATTTAGACTTTGAGTTGGAAAACACCTCTACTCAGGACTCCTTTCCATTTTCAGAGGACGAAAATTTTCCAATCCCTCCAGGTGGGGAATCCCAAGATCAAGACCCCAGTGGAGCTTTCGAGTTGACACTGCCCTTTCTAGCAGTTGCTGCTCCAAAATCCAAATATAACATTGAGCTACAGCTGATGGACGGTGGAGCCAATATCCCCATGTATTTGTATGGAGATCTGGAGCCGATAAGTCGGAAGTTGAATACCGATTTTGCAGAGCTCAGGGTTCATTTTGGAAAAAGTTACCCGAACTCGAGCTTAATAAAAACCAACTGTCTGTACCAGGCCGGCCTTTCAATAATAGATAAGCTAACAGGCGAGATTGTTTTAAGCATGGTGTTTCCAAGATCAAAATCCTACTATGAAAAGAGAAACACCTCAAAGAGTAGAAGGCTGCTAAGGTTTTGTTCATATGCTAGAATATATGGGGTCCATGTCCCGATCATAGATCCGCCCTCATTCTTAACCACCAAACCCGAATCCGTTTTAAGCAAACTTGAAATTCTAATCCGGCCCCACAGAAATAATTCCCTCGGCAAGATCTCGGAACTCAGCTTGTATCTAAACGTCCAAGAGTGTATGGCTCTATTTCCCGTTAAAAAACTCAAAAGGTTTTTGAAAACTCAGTGTTATCAGTTCCAGGAGAGCCAAAACAAACGGAAGCTAAACTCCCCGATCAAAAGAATCCATAAACATTAGATTCTCTCGAAGAAATCTCTTTTTTTTTTTTGGAATAAGTGGCAAAATGTAACTAAACTGTAGAAATAGCATTTGTATATCTCATAGGTAGAAACTGGCAGGCGTAGAAAACGATATGTAATATTTGTAGGGTTTGATAGTTTTCTCATTCTAGAGTCATTAAAAACACTATTCTTAACAATCTGCTAAATCCAGCTAAGTTCAAGAAGTTACTGGAGCCTCGGTAGGGGCTCCAATAAGTTCATCGATGAAGTCATCTACTTGTTGATAAACATCGTTTCGGGTAACAGGGGTATCAAAGTTTTCGTATGTAATAAACGTCTCCGTCACTGCGGCATTATTGGGTAACTTTGAAATACAACCAGTTAAAGAGGAACCAGTATAGTTAAAGCTTGGAAGGTATTTACAAAACAGCAAGACCCCAAGGATAAGCAAAACAAAACAAAATAAGACCTTGAACCTCCTGCTTGGGTACCACCATTCTGTACTTTGCCGAAATCTATGAGACTGCCTTCTGAAAGTATCAGATTCAGTCGCAAGATTTTTCGTCTGAGAAACCAACAAATCAAGCTTCTCATTTCTTTCCAGAAGAATATCGATGTTCTCTATCAGAACATTCTGAATTGTGGAAATTTGGTTCGCCAAAAAATCATACTCGGTGTTTTGGGGCTGATTCCAGTAAGTCTATTAATCAAAATACGCATTAGTGAGAAAAAAAAAAATATTCAATTCTGTTTTTACTTACCATTCTCTCACTCAATATCGGGGACACAACATTATTCAATACTAAATACATCGGATGCTTTAACATTTCAATATAAGGTACAGTTCTTATTCTAACGTCTTTCAAATACTCATAAGGCACAATCAACCCGAAATTCCTGTCTGTCATAGCCATGAAACTAACTCCAGGCTCACAAATCAAAAAGTGAAAGCAGTAATTATCGTAAGTGTAGGACTGCTTGTTTAGGTTTTTGTTAATCTTCTTCAAAAGGAGCCTTGCTATTGTTGGGAAATTACCCACTCTATCCGTATATTCTGCCAAAATCACCTGACCTAAATTTAATGTCGTTTTGTTTCCCTGAATCTACCTTCTGTAGGGCTTTGTAGCTAAATCCCTTCCACACCTACCTCTCGCAACTAGGCTGTATATTATTGGCATTTATACCCCCAAAGTCGGAATCTGATACCGGAAATATTAAAGGAAAAAACTCACAATTCTTGGACTTATTCTATTATTCTTGAAAACAAACAAAATATCAGTAAACCAAAAATCAGTGCAGATATGCACCTTTTCCTCACCACTATCTTGAGTTATCTGGCAAATAAAAACAAACGCACAACAGCCCGCCTAATTTTCATTCTTTACACATAGTACTTGCGAAATCAACGGATTATATTCTTTTTAATTAAAACTTAAAATTCGAATTCACCGATCAAAGTATCAAAAGGGATTTCTTGGTTTGCTATCTGAGCGATTCCATTCCTCAGCTTCACTCTCCACTTCCCTCTTTGGTTCTTTTTTCTTGTATATGGTCTCACAACCTTTTCAAAGTGACCAATAATTACATCATCACACACGGGCTCCTCGTCATCCAAGTCGGAAACATTGTCTAGGTCCGATCCCTGATCCGATTTCAGATCGACACTGTCGCTATCTCCAATTTCCTCGTATTCCGTGCCTTTTTCGCATTCGTCTTTGATCGCCCTACTCTCGTCCCCATTCACAGCCCTTTCAAGGTTAATATCATTTTCAGTTGTGGGCGCCACAATATCCCAAGATGCATCTCCAAATTCGTCATCATCTTCCCCATTCCCACTAGTATCAATGCCTGTGCCAGCAGCATTCAAGTTTTCGCTCTTTAGATTTGAATAATCACCTCCTTCGTAGTTGCTTCCTTCTTGCAGTGTGTATTCCGAATTGAATTTGCTCTGAATGTCGCCTTCTGCTTTCGGTCTCTTTGAAATCATTCTATACAGATTGTCGTACTCTGAACCCAGATTATTCGCACTTTTCATTTCTTTTGAGGAGAGCATAGGCGTGGGAACATCTGCCGATATTTCACTGCTTATTCTCTTTCCATTACCGTTCATAACGTCAATGTTAGTTCTGCTGTCTACTTTGTTTCTATTTTCATCTCCAACCAAAGTGTTCTGAATACTTTGTCTAGTCTCTAATTTCACGGGCAATACACCCTCTAGTCTTGGTGCAATTACTTCTAACTCTGTTGGTACCCATTCTTGATTATGGCCGGACTTCCCGTCCTTCGTTACTCCCAGGCACAGGTCATTCAACTTTGAAATCCATCTCTGCTTTAGCTGCTCAAGCATCTCGGGTGTCTGCAATCCCTTTGACTTCTCAATGGTTCCTACGATTTTTCAAATAATCGTTCATCTAACTGGGAGAATTCTACTAACTTACGGTCAATTATTTTCAAGTATATATTCAAAGAATCAACGGAGCTCATATTTGACTTTTCTTTTTTCTCTTACTAATCACTACTTCCACTCAATCAATGAATAAACAAATTGTAAATTTCACAAATACGCAATTATCCTGAACATCTATACTTCTGTGTATATTCGTTTCTTCTTAAATATCCAGTCCGTAATTTTTCCTATCGTCTTTCTATTAGTTTTCCGTGTGGTAATCCATGAAACACATCTACTTCTTCCTTTAAAATGTTTTTTTATTTTGTCTAACAAAATTGTCTCAACTTTTTTAATTGATTATTTAGAAATTATTATTTGTGATTTTCCCACGATAATAAATTCGCTATTCAAACTAGTTTTGGCGCAACACCTTCCTAAAATTTACCCTATGATTTGTAATATTTTGCTCATTAATAAATATAATATTTCTTATTTTAACGAGAATTTTTAAATTCAATATCTGCTAAAATTATTCGTTTTTTTTATACATGCATCACCTCAAAGAAAAAATTTATATTGAATATATACGAACTTTCTCCCCACATAATTTGTTTTTTACATGTAATTTAAATTTTATTTATTCAGGGACATGATGAAATTTATATATTTATCCTTATTTGTATTTTAGACTGAATAGTAATTGGGTAATTTCTCGATTATCGCAGTTGTTTAATTCTTTTTTTTATTATTTTCGAAATTATTTAATAATTGCATTCCCAACAAATATACTTAAATATATCAAGTAAATTCCAAACTTTATTACTTATACTGCATATATTCGCAAATATACACAAATCACCGATATATCCTCACTTATTAATCTTCATTAATAATAATACAAATCAATTCAGTTTTTTTCCCTATTGCACTTTTTTCCCCCGAGATTGCATTCCATACCCATTATTGACTTATTTTACCCGGATGATAATGGAAAACTTGAAAAACTCCCAGTCATTTGATTTGAATTTAGACTCCGGAGAAAGCAATGACCAGCTTGAACATAATAATAATAGCTGCAATACAATAGCAGAAGAACAGATTTCCGCTCTACAAACGAATTTCTCAAGATATTCAGACATATTCCAGCTGAACTCCAAAAGCAACTCCGAAGTTATTGATGATAAATACAAAGAAACGCCAAAAAAACTCCCGAGTGACGAAAAATTTGTTGAGATTAAGCTCTGGGAAGAATCCCGAATTGAAAAATATCAACAGTTCATTGGAATGATTGATCCAATCTTCCAAGAACTCTCGGATTCTATTTCCCAAGCCATTCAAACCAATAAAGATCTTGCCACGATTCTTCAACAGAAAACCAAGCTTTGGACTCATTATTACAAAAGCCTCGAGTTTCAATCGACATATAATATTAAGAACAGTTACGGAATCGGAACGGGAATCCCAATCACCCCTCCCCACTCCAATCTAAACCCAGCATCTCTCCCCTGTTCCTGTACTTCAACCTGCTCTTGTTCCTATAACGCAGCTCAGTTACCAGTAAATGTTGATTTTTCTCACTCAAAATCCAGTGAGTTAAGCAACTATCAAAATTCTACCAACGCTGAGCTAACAGATAAAAAGGAAGACAATCCATTAAATCCATCTTTTACAAATGTCAACAATCCAGGTATATCTAGGTACCTCTTCAAATCAATACTTAATCAAAAGATATGGCCTAATTTCCTTATAAATTTTGAAAAATACGAATCCACCTTTCTAAGGAAACTTTCCCAAAGTATTGAAACAGACGTTGTTAATGGCCACCTTACCTGGATATCGAAAAGATACCTCAATAATGCTCAAGGATTTCTCAAAGTATTACGCACTGCCAGAAAAGAATTTGAAACCTTCATTATAAATACCCAACAATCCTGGAACAAGTATGATGAGGCCTATAAAAATTCTCAAAGACTAAGTCTCGATGTTAATTACTCATTAAAAAGTAAACCCTGTGATACATGGTACTTTGATCAGCTGTATAGGCATAACATAAATAAGTTCATCCAAGCCCAGACAAAGTTCTTTAATACTCTCCTTATTACCATTGACAATTTGGTTGAGCTTGAAAACTGGAGGGCCACTTCCGTTAAACTTACACTTAATTATTTCCTAATTAAGCAAAACGAATTCTTTGAATTCCTCCAAAAAGTCGGGAAATCCATAATTGACCACGTCAATAATGAGTTCAAATACAGCCAAAATTCTCTCTTGCAAGAATACAACTCCAAATTTGACATCATCACATCAATTCCGGGACTCAGACCTCCTCCTATCCCCATATCTATTCCTGTCTCCAATTCCACTGAAAGTGACTTAATTGAAAGCTCTAAATCGTTGGAAAATTGTCCAACTTTACAAAGTGTTTTGCCTCTCATAAACTATTCCACCCTCCCTAAATCACAACTTATTACATATCATGGTCATGTTGAGATCTTCAAAAGAAAGATGTTTCTCGGACAATGGCAGTCTGCCTATCTTGTTCTTACCAAAGACAGGTTTCTCTATCTCCTCAGCCCCAAGGATGATATAGAAATGGAGGAACTTCTCAAATACGATGAAAAGCCCATTTGGATGATATGTATTGCTTCTTCAGAAATGACTATTGAGAATAATGAAAAAAGAGGTAAAAGATGTTTTAGTCTTAGATTTAAGCTCAAAATTCAGAATTTATTTACGAGGAAAATTACCATCAGGTGTCCAAATGAGGATGAATGTTCGAAGTGGATTAAGCATTTAAATTCCGGGATTTCTCCAAACTGATTTGCAATCCGAATTCTCCGTGTAAGAAGAAAGCTTCTCGGCAGGATCTGGGATTCACTTGAAATCATACTAAAGATTATTATCTCGGGACTAACTAAGTGAAGCAAACATAGATTAAGAAATAAAGATAGCCAAATACCTGAATAAGTCATTTATTTACATTTTATCCAACCAAACTAACAGCTTGATGAATTTTAACTAGCTGGTTAAATGGATGAATTACTATTCACCAGGAGAACCGGTTTCCATTGGAATTTTTCTAGCTTATTGTTTAATTAAAAATACAATTCGCTAGTTTATTTAAAGATTAATGAAGGTCGCCAAATAGAATATCAAATAATTTCCAATGAAGGAAATAGATTAGTGATGATGATGATTGTTAGTATGGTGAATCGTCTGAATCACTTCCTGAGGCTGTGATATCATTGCTGGCTCAACAACAATGTTTCTCACACAACTTCCATTGGAACTCAGAATAGTTCCAGTTGGACAATTCATTGATGAAGGAACAATTGATTTACATAGCCCCTTATCCGCCTTCTCTGTATATCCAGTAGGACAAGATAGCTCTCCAGGTATTGTTTCAGTTTCAAAACATTTTTTTCTGGGTATTTCCTGAATAACTTGAACAGGTTGTACATAAGTTTGTACTGGATAATAGGCACGGTGATGGTGTGAAACCCCTTTCTTTCCTAATCTTCTTGTGATTATTGCTGCCGGCTGATTATATCTAGGATCTTCCTGGTTATACACGAATTGACTTCCGTAGCCAATGTTTTTGATATTTGTCTGGTTTGGTGAGTTCTTTAATGAATAAAATTTACCATCATAAAATTCGGTTGTTGGTTTCGCCACCGGAGACGGACATTCTAATTCCGCTGGTACAGTTACAACCTCAATGCAATCACCTTTACCCATCATTGAACCATTTGCGCATTCTATTGTGGGTTCACTAGTGGTTGTATAGAGACACCCAAACCCGGTTAAACTCTTGACAGCTCCTTCCGGACAGATCATTTGTGCCGGAATAGTTTCGGTCTTTGAACATGTTCTTGAAATTACCTTTTGAGGCACCACATAGTTCACATGATGGCCATGACCACCGTGTCCACCATGGCCATGATGGCCTGTTGTGGCGTACTGTACAGGGGGGGGAGTACAATCATACAAAACCTCTCTTACACATCTTTCGTTGCTAACCAATGTGTACTCCTGAGACGGGCACTGGCTTATTGGAGATACTGTTTTTTGCAAAATGCACTCGGTTTGTAACTCATTTAATACTCCTTGCAAACACTTCTTTACTGGAGAAACTGTTTTTGAGCCGGTGCACATTTGGCCATCTGTAATAGTAAATCCTGTTGGACAAACAGCTATTGGGTCAACTTCCACATTTCGTTGGCACATGTTTTCTCCAACCAGGGTATAATTTACTGGACATTTCATTATTGGACTCGTTGTTTTCATACAATTAAAGTCATCCAACAATTCACCACCATTTAAACAAACTCTCTCTGGCATAACCTCTTCTCTGCCAATGCATTGCCTGTTTGTGTCTAATGTATACCCTGTTGGACAAATCAGAGCAGGAACATTAACAACTGATACCGTCTGATGGCGATGATGGTCACCTGCCAAGCAGCTTATTGGCAATGCGGCGAGCATTAATATTGTGTTTATCTTCTTCATTGAAATCATTTTTTTTCTCAATATACTTAATAGACTCTTATTAAAATAACAAAAAAATGTGATATTTCCCTATTAATTCACCAATAACAATACTCTTTATTGTTAAACGTAATGGAATTTTTCAAAAAGTTTTATTTATTATTTATGTTTTATTACTTTCAACGAAAACAAAATAATAAAAAAGTGACGTGAAGCTCTTTCTGGATGCTATCTATTTGTTGCGTTGGCTTTTTCCTCTTAAGTAATTCTTTTTCCACATGATTGCATGCATGCACCATTGCACAAAAACACATACCGGTATTTTCGCAATTTTCATGTGGTTATCATATTTAATTTGTCCACATTATTAATATATTAATAATAGTGATTGAGTTTCATCGAGAAAGGATACATGAGAAAATAGAGTGAATATAAGAAATTAAATCGGATACTAATAAATTATTTATTTTTCTGCCTCATCTATTTTTACGTTTTTGAGTAATTTCCTCAATAACAAAGGCATAGTCCACATGGGATTAATTAAATCAACCTCATGACACATTTTTTGTCTGTAAGACGGGACAATAGTTCTACCAAAGGATTCTGCCATGAGTATTCTGATGTTTGTTATGTTGAATTGTTTTTTGTTATCAATTTCTGCTGTCTTATTATTGTATTGAGTGTCTGAATCAACATCAAGTTCATTATTTGAATCAATCAAATTTTCCACTTCTGTATTCTCAAATTTCGTGCCGTTTCCATTACTTGTAGTGTTGGGGCTAAAAATAGAATTCTCATCTTCCTGTTTTTTTTCATCCATTTTCTGCTCGATAATATTTTTCAAAAGCGTCATATTATAAATAAACGGCCTCAATGCTTCTCTTGGAAATATTGGAGGACAATAATAATGAGTAAACACCGATTGTTTTGATACACACCTCGGAGGAGCCTTTCTGAAATGTTCCTCCGGAAGTAGTAACAAAGCCTCTTCATCCAATTTATAGCCCTGAGGACATTCGATAACAAAATCCGTATAGCCCTTCATTTTACATGTATTTGTTGGAACTAAAACAGTATTTTCTGGGCAAGATAAGTAAGGCTTTGCAGTGGTTATTGTGAGGCAAATAATCTTAACGACATATTCCGTTTTTCCAATAATTGCGTCATACAACCTTATTGGTGCATTTAAAAGTTTTTTTGATTCTTTATTACTTAGTTTTCCCTTATAGTCCTCCACCAGCCTGCGCCGAATACCATCATCATTTTTATCGTCAGAATCACTAATATCTTCTTGGTTCAACAAAATAAATTCGGTCAAAGAATTCCTATAATTTTTTTCACTAAACTGCGATAAGGTGTCATTATCTTGTTGGTGAATTACGGGATTTGTCTTATTTGTAAGATTAGCCCTTTGTTCCTGACTCTGAAAAGCACTATCTATTTCTTGGATGAAATTCTGATTCTGATCCAAATACTGACCCAGTTCTAAATCTCCTGTAGAGTCAAGATATGGCTGCTCAATTGTTGGTAGAGAGTTATCAAGAACTTCACTCGGGTTATAAAGACTGTTTTTATCTATATTTTCAATATCTTCTTTCGTAACAATATGTATTCCAGTCTTCTCAAAATAATTAAGTGGTTTCCTCACGGAGATAAATGGTATTTCATCCTTTTTTGTGCATTTTGGTTGTAAGGGAACAAACATTACCTGAATACAAGTGTCAAATGGATTTGTATATTCATTTCTATATACAATCGGTGGGTTATTTCCAGTAGATAAATAAACTTCATAGGAGACAGTCCCATTTGGGCACTTATAATCCACGAATTGAACGTCTTTAAACTCGCAATAAGGTCTCGGACCTTTTTCGAACATCCATGAATGGTTGTAATCGTATTTGAGAGAAAATGTGCTGTTCTGGCAAAATGGAGCACCAATTCCATTGTACTTTACTTGTTCACTCAGTCTCTTCACGCATTTAACCTTTTTCCCAAATTCTAAAAACTTCTTCGTGATGTATTTACTCTGGATACCTGTTTCGGAGTCGTTCACTTTTCTCGTCATTACTGGATCTTTTTGCGCAACAGGACGGTAGTATTCAATAAAGTGCTCATTTGCCTCATTTAATATATCTGTTCTGTATTCAATGTCGGAAATATCTTTATTAAAGAAATTTTCTTCAAAATTTGCTACATATCCTTCCGGACAAGAATATTCTTTCAACACCTGGAAAGCCATAATGCATCTCTGCAAATCATAGTAAATACTCCCCTCAGTACAACCCGGAAATCCTGGAGCATAAGTATCAACCACACAAGTACTTCTCGGTTCATTAAATACAAAAGGTAAGTCACACTTCGGTATTGGTTGGATATACTTTCTTTGTTTCACATGGCATCCACCCCCACCTCTGTGAGATCCCCAAAGCTTTGAATGAGCATAGTTGAAGGGACAAAAAGCAACGGAGTCGGTATATGTAACGGAAATACAGCTTTTCAAACTCCGGTCATAAACTGAATTCAGTCCATTTGAAGGACAAATACCAATAATGTCTAGTTCTGATCCAGTTGGTCTACTGCAATATGTCTCATTGAATGGCTGAACATTTAGTAAAGAAAAAGTGGGCAATAAATACTCTTTTCTTGAGATGTTTAGTCCCATTATTATAGCGTCAAGCTTTCTCAACTCATTTGAGTCTTCATCGCTCATACACATATTATAGGTGTTTTCGTCCTTAATATTTAATCTAATAAGAACACTTTCTGGTATCAGTCTTATCAAATCCCAAAAACCCTCAATAGAGAACAAAGTTTTATTTTGTGCATCCTCCTTTTCAGACCTTTTGTTTTTGAAGTCTATCTCGTTCCATGTACTTGAATTCAAAGATGTATAATTCAACCAGTAGGGACTACTTACAATAGATTCAGTTCCATTGATGCCTTTGGAGTAATTCTCATTCCATGGAGTTTTTCCACTGGGTAAGCTATAAATGCATTGCAATAGCCCATCCAAAGACCTTATTAACACGATATTTTCTCTTTCTAATTCACTTTCATTCTGGCCATTATCCCCCTCATTTAACTCTTTCTCCGATAAGCCGTCATCATTCTCAACATTTGGCTCAACATTCACCTCGTAAGATTCTTCCTTTTCATTTTCACCCTCCAATAAACTTTTGCCTTTTTGTTCTTCGTTGTAAATATCTTCCTTCTCAGTTAATTCCTGGTGGCTGTCAGTATTATTGAGCACGCCATTATCTAATTCGTGCATTATGTGGAGTGTTTGGTTAGCTTCCAAATATTCATCAGGGAGATATGTAAATGAGGTTGAGTTAAGGGACCGGGAGGAAGTGTATTGATCGTTATGATTCGTTTCGTTGGAAGAAAAGCTGGAATCACCGTTTCTATTATTCGGGAAGAGTTCGTTTAAAATAACTTTGGTAGAATTATACCACTCGCAATTAGGAGGGATGTCGGGGATTCCAAGCTGTGAAAAGAGTTTAGCTATTTTTGTGGAGTCACTCACTTCATTTTCAGTCTCCCCATCATTTTTTTCATCTGAACTCCCGATCTTTCTAAAATCAATTCTACATTGACACAAAGTTTGGTTTTTTAGCTCAATTTCTAGAGGAAATAAAATAGGGTTGCTTTGAATAATTTTATTAGCAACAATGAGTCTTAGGGTGTGCACTAGGGAGAATGGGATATCCTCGAAAGAGTGTTTTGAGCTCTGGATGTCGTCTTCGTTTCTATCAACCAGTTCATTAATGGTAACTCCATTTTCGGACTTCTCTTTTGGGTTTGCGAATGAGGAAGGTAGCCTTTGTGGGGAATAAATTTTTGAGCCAGAAATTGGCTTCAAAGTCGGAATAGACCCTCCATCCGAATAGGAAGTTCCTCTAATTTCCATTGAAAGTTTCCTTAAGTTTTGAGTATTGCAGTTACATATCTCAATAGTTGTTGAGATAAAAGTTAGTGCTAGAAGAAACGGATTTACATACATATGTGGCACTTTGATTTTTACTTCTTAATCAGAATCTTCGATTGGTTTTTGAACTCCATCAATTACTTCTTGGGGAAATAAAGTCCAAAGCGTGCGAAACCTAAATTAAATAATCATTTAGAAATAATTTACATAAAATTGAGCAACCTTAATTTCAAAGGTAAACTAAATAGAAATTGCAATCTTCATCACTTCTCGGCTTTTAAGCTGCCACCCTCGGAATTGTGTAAAACAACCTTTTAAAATATAAAAATATATATTTGCAACGCTCAAAGAAACCATAGAATTAAAAAAAAGAAATACTCCGTCTATTTAAGTTGTTTTCCGATCTCCTTGTCTGCCCCTAATCCAGACTGATTGTAACTCTTCTTCTTGAAGATTTTCGGTTGCGTATTATGTATTGCCGGATCATATCCCATACCTTTTAGCATTGCCAAACCGAACTTGTTTACGGGAATGCTAAAGCTATTTGAATCGTTAGTAGGTTCGGATTCACCAGCATCGGGGTAACTGGTTCTTTTTTTCTTCTTTTCAAGCAGAATCTCAATGCTATTGACGCCTTCTGAAGAGCCTACTCGGCTCTTGCACTCAATCACGAGATCCTCCTCTTTTTCGGAATCACTCTCTCCACCTTGTTCAGTCTTAAGGTCCTCTTTTGAAAAAGAGGTTATTTGGGTTCTTTTGCCCGGAAAAGCTTTGCTGCCGCTCCCGTAGCCGGTTTTTTCTTTAGTTTCTTGTTCACTCTGCTCGATTCCTTGAAAAAGCGGATTTTTTCCTATTTCATTCTTTTCTTTTGGTATCTTCAAGGAGAAACCAAACTTGGAATTCTCCATCTCTGGATAAGTATAGGTAATCAGCGGCTAAAAGGCTTTCATTCTTACCGAGTTGTTTTCTTCCGAGGCTTGAAAAACGAGACTCAATCCAAAATTGGCGCCAAAATATCATATATTAGGTAATATTTTGTAAAACAGAAGAGAGAAATAAGGAAAGAATAGGGCATTGTTCCTTTTCTTTGGACTAGCTCTCTGCCAGAACGAGGAGACGGGATGAGCCCTTGAGTCTTAAAGCGAACCGACATTTTTTTTTTTCATTCCTCCGATTTTCTCTCAAGTTGTGGGGAAGGCGTTCAACTGTTTGTTTCGGGTTTGCACTCTTCTTTTTTCTCCTTCTTTCTGCTTCTCGCTTGCTTGAATGTTCCTCTTGGGCCTTGGGCGAAGATCCCAGGAGTTGGAGGTAGGGAGGGACGGAGGGGTCGGGCAGAAACAAGTGAGGGGCGGAAAAGAGGAAAGGAACAATTCCCTTAAGAGTGGTGAAGTACATCCAAACCGGAGTTTGGTGAGATCATGCTCGAGTTGTGGGGTCTTTTTTAAAATAGTGGATGATTCAGAAAATGCTTCTGGTGATTTCGAAAAGAGAGGGGGTGCGGATAACCACTCCTCAGGAGCTTCTAATAACAGGCTTCAGGAATACATAATCTCTCAAGGACAAGACCCGGAAAATTTTGAGGACTTCATATTGCAATTTATGGAGATTTCACTGGAGGATGACTGGGAGGTCTTTCAAAATAAGGGCATTATCGATGAATCTATTTGTGGTGACTGTTTGGACGCGTTTGTATCTAAATATTCGCTAATAGTGGACAAGGAAACCGCAAGGATGAGCAAATTCGCACAGTTTTCGGACCTAGTACTCTCAAGCACCCAGGAACCGGAGGAAAATTCAACAGAGAACAGTCACTTGCAAGTAGATGAGGCACATGGTGATTTTTTAAGGCTCAAGGAGGTCAGGGACCGGCAAATACAGAAGAAGATTGCAATTGGAGACATGAAGATAATAAATACAATCGAAATGGATGAGGTGATCAATCTGAGGCGGAACCAAAACTACGAGCTTAACTTGAAGGAGGAGCTGAGCCAGTGCGAATCGAAGTTCCAGGGAGTGAAGAAACACGGGACCCTCCTTAGACAGTACCTGGAGAGACTTCAAAAGACAGATTTCCTGAACTTGTCATTCTACATAGACCAGAGCGATGGAATTGCAAGCATCAATGGGTTGCGTCTCGGATTGTTTAAAGGCGATTTCGAGAACTGGAATGAGGTTAATGCGTCTCTTGGAGCCTCCGCCTTGTTGTTGAGCAGCATTTTAGAACGTCACAAGCTGGAATTGGAAATCTATCCAAACGGGAGCTACTCCACAATAAAGGAGTTGTCCTCAGGGGCTATTTGGCCTCTCCATGGGAGCACTTTGTGCAATTCTGACTTTAACGAGTGTAGCAGCTTCGATAGGGGGATATCAAGTCTTTTGAAGCTGATTGATTCCACGTTCAAGAGGATACCCGGCCTGGAGCCAAGCCTACCATATCCCATAGAACCCAAAGAAGGCTCCATCGGAGGGGTTTCCGCAAACTTGCTCTTCAGCGACAGGGACTGCTGGAACAGAGCAATGAGAATGATGTTGATTAATCTCAAATGGCTTTTAGTAAGATCGTCGGAGAGCTGTCGATAGGCACCTTTGAATTTGAGAGCACCTGTTTTCAAAGCGTACGTGGCCTCCTTTCCGCATCTCCATTAATTGGACCCCTAGATCCCCAAGGGTTTTGAGACGCGAAGTCTTGAACCAGCGGAGATGGGAGATGGAGTGGTAGACGAGCCCGCACTGGGACTAGTGGAGGAAAGACGACGGAAAGCCAGATAACCCCGGATTTAGTCGAGAATTGGGGAAAACTTAGACTCTGCTGGAGGAGGCTCCATCGCAGCTATCTTCCTCCCCACCCTCTCCTTTGTTGCTGTCAATACCGTCCTTATTTTTGATTCGGTACTCCTCCTCGAGTAGTTCGGAGTCATTAATGTCCGGCAAAAAGTCTTCGGGCTCCAAGTTGTCATTCAGATTTAGAATGTCGTTTTCCCTCTCGATTTCCTTCAGGTCCCTCGAATCGAGGCCTTCTTCAACATTCTGGAAGGTGCGGTACCCAAAATCTGCGTGTCTTGTGAGGGGGTCTCGACTGGCACCACCGCCGCCTCTCCCTCCTGCTCCGGCCGGAGCAGAGGGGGGGAAGGCCGGGTCTCTGGCATTAAAGTTCGGGTGGACTTTTACGTAAGTTACCAAGATAGCTTCCTCTTCTTCCTCTTCATCCTCGTGGCCGCCGTCCTTTTTCTGAGTGGCTATTTCCTCCTGGAAGGAGATGTAGAGAATCATATCTCTGTGGATCATTCTTTGTATTGCGCGGTGGTATTTTTCTTCCAGCTCTGCCAGCTCCTCCTCACTTTCTGGATGATCGTACTCCGAAATATGCCAGGTAACCAAGTCCGTAATGGAGACGTCCGCTTCTTCGTCGCTTTGGAGCCTCTCTACGAGTCTCTTGGCTATCTGGAAGTACTCGTTGTACCCAATGGTTGGATTATTCTTCTTGCTGTTGGGTGCCTTGTTTTCTCCCGTTTTTCCGCTCTTTCCTCTGGGCCCATCCCAGAGCATATCCACGTCTTGGGACTCGGGGCTCTCGTCTTGGTCACCTTTTCGAGACCCTGGCCTGCTTCCTCCTGCCTTTTCTCCCCCAAACTCCCGTTCCTCATATTCGTCCTGTTCTTCGTACTCATCCATCTCTCCCAGATCTATGTCGCTGTATCTGACCTTGCTGAGAGAACTTTTGAAGATGTTGCATGCTTCCTCGACGTGTTCCGGAGTAACTATGTACGAGAACCGGAGTTTGGCAACTGCCTCTGAAAGTCGAATGAGACTCTCCAGTTGCCTGACCGTGATTCTCATGGCCCTAGCTCCGGAAGTTGAGTCTCCGATTCTCAATGCCTTGTAGGTCCTGACCAATACCGTCTTTGCTGCCGGGGTAATGCAGGGCCTGAGGGATTTGGCATAGGCAATGTACTGGTTCAACTCATTCTTGCTGAGCTGCGGGCCGTCAGAGTCAGACAGATGGGAGAACTCCGCAAAGTCCTGCTGGACGGGATCCTCCGACCCCTCCGTCTCCTGGCCGAGAGTCGCTTTCGAGTGGAGCCCGACGATGAACGAGGCCAAAACCTCGTCATAAACGTCCTCCGGGTCGTCCATCATCACAAAGAACAAGTCGAATCTCGACAGGATCGGAGCTGAAATCCTAACGTTCTGGGACAGGGTCTTGGTAGGATTGTATCGACCTCCTATTGGACTGCACGCAGCGAGTACCGAAGCCCTTGCATTCAAAGTTGCCAGTACCCCCGCCTTGGTGATTGAGATGGTTTGTTGCTCCATGGCCTCGTGAATGGCTACCACGTCCTTTTCGTCCATTTTGTCAAACTCGTCGATGCAGCAGATGCCTTTATCTGCAAGCATCAGAGCTCCAGCCTCGATCACAAAGTCTCCCTGGTCGGGGTCTCTGTGGACGGAGGCTGTCAGACCTGCGGCCGTGGAGCTTTTGCCGGAGGTATAGACGGTTCTGGTGGAGAATTCATTAACGAATCTTAATATCTGGCTCTTTCCCGTGGAAGGGTCCCCAACTATGCAGACGTTAATGTCTCCCCTAAGCTTGATGTTGTCCTTGGTTCTTTTTTCCACCCCTCCCACCAGCAGGAGAAGAATCCCCTTCTTGAGCTCAGAGTACCCGTACACCTGGGGAGCGATGTACCTTGCCAGCATGGCCACTGCACTGGGATGCTGGGAGATCTCCAGAAATTTCTTCAGGGACGTCTCTTGCACATTCAGCGCCTTTAGACGGTCAATCATGTCATCCGGTATCCCCAAATCTAAGGCAATGTTTGGATCGTCCTTCAAGCCGGCCAGCGCGTCTCCAACTTCGCCGGCTTGGTGGCTCTGGTAGTTGTTACCCAGCTGTTCGATAATGCGTCCGTCGTCATGAGAGGCTATGGCGTTAACAACCTCGATGTGACAAGCCAAAAAGCAGAGACGGTAAGCCAGGTCTCTGGCACCCAGAGATTTCAGTCCGCTGACTCCGGAGTTGTAGTTCTCATTCTGGCCTCTGCTTCTGTCCTTGTAGACGCTGGAAGGAACTTCCCCGGGTTTCATCAGCGATGGGACGTCCGGCGCCACAATAAGCATTCCGGTAAGGATGACCTTGTCTCCGGGCTTGCACTTATCCACAAAGTCCCCCCTGAGAATCACGTTCATCGACCTGGGCATCGACCCAGGAGGTATCTCAGTTGCGTGTTCCTGAATTCTAAGCTTCTGCCAATCTCCAAAGTCGCTGTTTTCGAGCCTGAGCTGCCAAGCGACTCTATTTCCACACCCCTTGGTTGGGCACACGGAAGGTAACGAATAGACGAATTGCTGGACGACATTATCCACAATGCAGCCACAGATTTCACACTCGAAGCACCCCCTGAGCAGCTCGGGACGGATATCGGAGGTTCTGGTGATCGTTCCCCTCAGGCTGGAAAGCTTCCCGAGCTTCTCACAGCGCAGCGTCCTCAAACTCTCGATCCATCTTAATCCGTAAAAAGACGCGGAGTACCCTCCGGACCCGACCTCCAGTCTTCCGGCTCTCTCGTCCCCGATTGTGAAGCTTCTGCAGAAACTAGTGACCAAGTTGTCTATGGCCTGCTTGTATTCTCCGTACTGCTCCGTTATCGCCATCAGCATCGTTGGCCCGCTCACCAGGCCATTGCCGTTGCCGGGGACGACGCCATTGGACGCGTTTCCGCTTCCGTTGCGATCGTCATCCGGACCCTCGTCGTCCTGGCAGAAGTTGAGCATGTCGTTCACGTCTATGTAGACCGTTCTTGTGAGTCTGGACGAAATCAACTGCTCCACCTGCCTCACGTACTTGGGAATCCCCTCATCTGTCTTGAAAGACCTCAAAAAGTGCAAAAATGAGCGCTCCAGAGCTGGAGGGAGGGAGCTAAAGGGCGTGCTACTTGCCATCCTCGGTTCACCGACTGTCTCGTCCTTTTCCTGCCCCGGAATGCCTCAGCTTTCGGTTCAGCAGCCTTCTTCTCAGTGACAAGTCCCGATGACTCGCCTCGCCTTTTAATTTCAGCCTCAACTTCACTCCAGTTGCGTGTATTTTCCTCGCGAGCCTGCTCACACAAATTTGCGAACGGACTCTTCCTTCCCCTGCGTCTCTCCTTTCCTATTCGCGCCTTTCTTTCTCTCTCCCTGAATCTCTCCGGACTCGAAATCCTTATTTCGTACTCGCACTCGGAACTACTTTCCCGACTCTCTTGATTTTTTATTTTTTTGCTGATACCAAACCCCACACATTTTGGCGCCAAACACCCAACTAATTAGTGGCCAGCTGGCCGGTAATTGGGCGAGCCAAATATATGTGTTTTTCCGCAAAGGCCTGTTTTCAGCGGACTCGGCACGACCAGGCTCCTTCGGGTTCCACCTTGGATTAACGCGTTCACCTCGCACTACTTCGCTCTCAAGGGCCGTCTGGCGCAGGCTTTGCTCGCAACGGAGAGAAAGAAAGATTCGCCGGGATGAGTGGAGTCAGGTATATAGACATCGGGTCAAATCTGACGGACTTGATGTTCCAGGGAGTCTACAATGGAAAGAGGCACCACGAGCCCGATTTAGAAAGGTAGGTCCGGGAGACGACGCGTCTGCGGCTAACTTAAAGTTACCTTTTCCCCAAGAGTAATAGCCAGGGCGAGCAAGGGAGGGTTGGATAAGATTATAATAACGGCCGGCAGCTGTGACGAAACCGCACAGGCTCTCGAGGTGTGCGACAAGTACGATCCGGAGTGCAACATGCTGTTTACCACGGCCGGCGTGCACCCAACAAGAACAAGGGTAAGTGGCGACTAGTGGCTCTGTCTCGCGGGGCCTTAAACGAACACGCACGAATCTCGAAAAATCGCAGGACTTCTTGTGCTCGGAGTGCAGAGACAAGCCGGAGGAGGAGCTGGATCTCGACTGCGAGGAGTGCCTGGAGCACTCGGAGCTGTATCTGGAGAAGATCAAGGACCTTATTAGGAAAAACCCGCGCAGAATAAAGGCCCTGGGAGAGTTTGGGCTGGACTCCCACAGGACGCACTTCTCGAGCATGAGGATCCAGGAGAAGTACTTTGAGTTTCAGTTCAACGTTTTGAGGGAGTTCGAGCTGCCCATGTTCCTGCACCTCAGAGACGACGGCGCTGGCACGGGCTGCTTCCCGGATTTCATGAGGATATTGAGCGACAACAGGGCTCTTTGGGCGGGAAGGGGAGGAGTCGTGCACTCTTTTACGGGAAGCTCCGAGCAGCTGTCCCAGATTCTCAGCGTCGGCTTGGAGATCGGAGTGAACGGCTGCTCCCTTAAGACGGACGACAACCTGCGGGTCATTCGCTCCGTTCCCGTCGACAAGCTGCATCTCGAGACCGGTAAGTCCTGGGGCGGGTTTTCGACGAAGACCTCTCCTAGCTGGAGCCGAATCCCAATAACTCCGCCTTGTTGAAAGCAGATTCTCCCTGGTGCGACATCAAGCAGTCCCACTCGGGCTATTCGCTGGTTGAGACCCACTTTCCCCAAGTAAACAAGCCCGCGAACTGGGAGGAAGGCAAACTCGTCAGGGGGAGAAATGAGCCGGTCAAGGTCGTCCAGGTCGCCGAGGCGCTGTTCAAGCTGGCCCACCAGGGCCGGCCCGGCACCGGCCCCCGACTCTCGTTCCCGGAATTCGCGGACAAACTTCGCAAAAACACCCTAAACATCTACTTTAGGTAGCTCGCCGAGTCTTGGAAAACAAGGACAAGGACGAGGACAGTAGAGATACGCACCTGCGCCGAACTTAGTCAAACCCAAGTGTTCCCTGTACCCAAATCCTCCGTCCGCACTATTTTTTTTTTGTCCACATTAATTACAAAATATGTACCGGTCAAAATAAACAAACACGTAATTTTGTTAAAAAATTCCCGGCCTCCAGTTGGCACAAAAGTGGCGGAAATTTCTCAGGGGGAGACGAGGCCGACTTTGAGTGCGTGTTGTTCCATGATCCGGAAGGCCAGTCCGTCTTGAAGAAGCAACAGAGAAAACCAGCAACCGGCGGCGAGCCCGCGAAGCCGTTAAGTAATTATGGAATGTGCCAGTAATGAGGCTTTGATTCAAAAAAGCAAATACAGATTGGAGGTTGTGGACATTCCGGCCGGCACCCAGGACGGCGGATTCAGAGCGATTGTCGGATGCGTCTCGTACACGGTTTTAATCCTGACGTGGGTGCTGTCCATTTTCATCCCGGTGGCTCTGGCCTATTACCTCGTTACCGCGAGCTGGAACCTGGCCTTTGCCTTCACAATGGTCATTGCGGTCCCAATACTCTTCAGCTGGCACGACAACGTGCCTGCCGTGGTAAAGTACTTCTCCAAGCTGCTAACCAAAGACATTCACCACTGGACAGGTAAGCTTTAGAAACACCGCGATTAAAAACGAACTACTCTAACGAAACTGGACCTGCACTACGCCTAACACTAGGACCCGGAAAGCTCATCGTCGAGGAGCCAGACTTCGAAACCAACTCGAGCCAGTTGCTCTGCATCCATCCCCACGGCATACTGGGGATTGGGTCCATGTACTTAATCATCAGCGGCCTGTTCCCCAAGCTCCACTTAATCGTGACGGAGTCTTTGGTTTGGCTCCAGCCAGTCATAAGCTTAATTCTGAACTCCACGGTTAAGCTAAGGGGAGCCTCGCACTTTTCGTTCAAGCAGACCATGAGGAGACGAGAGGGACCCTTGATGATGTTTCCCGGGGGATTCCACGAAACCATTCTCTTGGACTGGGGAAAGGACAACGTCTACATCAAGAAGAGATTCGGGTTCATAAAGTACTGTCTTAGGTACAACTACTCCATACGCCCCGTTTACGTGTTCGGGGAGTGCCTGTCTTTCCACCAGTTCCAGCGCTTTAAGAGGCTCCGGTGG
The DNA here is from genome assembly GCA_014529505.1 of Cryptosporidium felis. Lineage (NCBI taxonomy): Eukaryota > Apicomplexa > Conoidasida > Eucoccidiorida > Cryptosporidiidae > Cryptosporidium > Cryptosporidium felis. The sequence goes on from JABXOJ010000012.1 coordinate 41,498, forward strand.
ATCCTAAACGACTTCAGCCTCCCGAGCGTCGTATTTTGCGGCGAGACCTGGTGGAACCCCCTGCTTCCCTTGAGGAACGTCCCGTACCTAGTCGTCGTCGGGAAGCCGATCAACTCCCCGGCCCCCGAGCAGGCCCCCGGGGACCAGGGCTCCTTCCCGCCCAGAGATCTGGTAAGGAAGTACCACTCCCTCTACGTCCAAAGCCTGGAGAGGATCTACGGGGAGTACCTGCCGTTCTACGACACCCTGTTCGCGGACCACCCCCTGCGGGAGAGGTACCTCAGCAGCAGGTCCAACCGGTTGATCGTCGAGTAGAGAGCCGGGACGAAGCCCGAGCAGTCGCAACCGCCGCTGCCTAACTTTCTGTCACCAGCAAAAGCGCACGTCTTTATTCGCCTACCTACCTAGATATCAAACCCAGACTGAGAGCCGGAGCGGGCCCCGCCTCCTTCTCTCCCTCTCCCTCTCCCTCTCCCTCTCCTCCTTATCCCCGTCGCGGCCCTCTCCCCTCTCCAGCCGCCGACCCCGCACGTTTCCTGTTTCTCGGACCTCCGCGCTCCTCAGATCTCGCCGAAGTCGATGTTCAGGAGCTGGGAGTTGCCGAAGCCGCTGAAGAACGTCCTTTTGTCGGCCCCGTTCTCCGTTTGTCGCCACCCTCCCCCGGCCGCGCCCTCCCCAGCTCTGTCTCCGGGCCTCGGGTCTCCCTTGGGTATCTTTCTCTGAAGCGACACGATGTGGTCTCCCAGGGACAGCGCTATCCCCTGAGTCCTGCTCCTTATTCGCACTGTTCCCGATATAACGGCCGGGGCCTTCGGCTCGCAGCTGCCGGTGCTGGTGCCGTTCCCGTTCCCGGATTCGCTGCCTCCAGCGTGGCTCGGAAGTTTCTCCAGGCTAATGTTCACGAGCGCGTCCTCGCCGAAAATGCTCCTGGCGTACAGATTCACCGCAAAGAAGCTGGAGCTCTCCTCCATGCTGGACAGCTGCGAGCCCTCCTCCAGCAGCAGACCTCCTCCGGGCTCCTCGCCCACGACCGAGAGCTTGGTCTCCCTCACCAAGTAGTTCAGAAACTGCAGGAAGGAGTCGCAGACGGCGTGTATTGGGATCTTGTTTTCCCACTCAAACTCCGACCAAAGCTGTCTAAAGAGCGGGCTCGGGATGTTTGAGTTCGTGATGAAGTCAATCAGGTCAATTCCAATCTCGTTAAGCACAACCACATCGTTCAGCGCCGCCTGGGGGGAGGAGAAGGAGGAAGAAGAGGCTCCGCCTGGGACGGCCGCTCCGGCAAGTCCCGGTCCCTCGCCCGGGGAGTTCTTGGCCTGGAAGGTCACAAACCCGAACAAGATCCCCGTCTCGATGGACTTCACCTGGGCTGTTGAATAAACATGCATGGACTCCCCGGGCTCCAAGTGACTAATACTCTGGGGCTTCTCCAGGACCAACAAGTTCCCATAGGGGTACAGCTCGACCTGCACGTTCTGAATCGCCCTCGAGCTCTGATTCGTGACTATCATCTCCAGCAAGACGTCTTGGTGCTGAACCTGGAGTATAGCTTCAATAAAGACCGGGTCGCTCAAGCCCGTAATGGGGTATATTCGCTTGCAAGCTTGCTGTTTCTCAGGAGCCTTACCTCTGCTCCTCCCGTCGCTGGAGCCCGAGGCGCCGAACTCGAACTCGTCCCCGTGCTCAAAGTACTCCTCGTCATCCTCAAAGTCGTTGAACTGGGTGATGTCCATGCTGCTCGAGAACACCCTCTCCTTCTTGAGTTGCCTGAAGTTAATCACCTGAAAAGGCTGTCTTTCCCGGGCCCAAGCCACACCGCCGTTAAGGCAGAGGTTCTCTTTGAGGTGCATCAGGGCGCGGGAACTGGAGCCGGGAGTGGAGTTTGGCTCGTGCCTGTCCTGCGGCCGGGCGGCGGCAGCCCCCTCTTGCCTCGGAAACAGCTTCGCAATTAGAAGTCGACTCCTCCCCCCCAGGCTCAAAAGGGACCCAGATCCAGAGCCCCCCGGAGGTGCCTGGCTCAAGTCAGAGTACATGGACTTGCAGAGCAAATAGCAGTGGCTCAGACGGTGGGTCGTGTCATTCTCCACGCCTCCGCTCTTCTGGTCATTCATGCTAAACCTCAGAAAGCTGGCTATCACGTGCAGAACCTTGTTGTATATCGGGGCCCCTAAGTTCACTACACCCCCCCGGTGGAGCTGCAGCCCCGTCTCCGCTGCGACCTCGCCACCGCCCTCTCCCTTCTCCGCGTCCCTCTGCAACGAAAAGAGCAACTTCATCAGGGAAACCCCAATGCTCGCCATCAACAACAGGTCCTCCTCCCTCACGATCAGGTCCCTCAGATGATTGACCCCCGCGACTGAAGACGCCGAGGGTGGGTTGTTCGAAGCAAAGCCAGAGCAGTTGGCACCGGTCCCAGTGGCGGACCCGGATGCTGGGGCACTTAAACCGGAATGTTCAAAGACATCCTGGGTTGCGTATGTACCATCCTCCAGAATGACGGTTCTGGTCAGAACACTGCCACCAGAGCCAGCTTCCCTCGCAACCGCGCCGTCCGAACTCATCCGGCCCTGGTCGGCTTGCCGGGAGCCCAAGGGCGCCGATCCGGGAAGCTCCTCCCCGTCTTCGCCAGCGTTATCCAGGCGATTTTGCATCAAGCCGTCGCTCGTCCTCCTTTTAAAGGCGGACCCGGGCCTTCTCAGGGGCAAGGGCTCCAGGGTTGCATATATTGTGTCTATTATCTTAGCGACATCCTCAGCACTCGAGTACTTGCACTCACTCAAGATCCAGAGACAAGTTCTCAAAGGCTTGCTGAATCTTATGCTGGGAAGTTGGACTATCAACCCCTCGACCACTTCCTTCTGGTAAGAATCCAAGAAACGACCAATCACCATCTCCTTCAGAAACTGGGCAATCTCATTCACAACAACAGGATCATCATTCGAAAGAAATGCCATCATCGTGGCGATCATAGGCTTTAAGGTTACCCTGTAAAACCTTCTCGTAATCTCATGGAGCGACTTGATCAAAACGAGCTGATAGTGACGAAACTGGTGCAGCTCCAAGGACATCCTACTGCCAGCACCGGCACCAGCATACCCAACCTCCACAATGCTCCTCGTATAGTTGTCGTAGTCACCAAAGCTCGCACTAGCGCCAACGGCAGCAGTGGGAGTGACAGGCGCGGCGGACAAAGTACTGGTAGTCATCATCATCATCATTATCCTCTCACTCGCAATTTTACTTTCGGGATCAGGAGTGACGCCCGCATTGTTGGGAGCTCCAAAATCGCCGCCGTTAGAAGCCGGTGCGTACTTCTGGCCCTGCAGGGACACCTGCTGCAGGTGCTTAATCAAGAATTGGAATATATCCAGACAGTTATTTTTGGTTATTAAGGACGACAAGACAATTTCAATCACCTTAATCCTCAGGGAGTACGAGTTCGTACAGAGCAATATGCGGAGAATGTCCTTAATGAAAGATCTCTGGAGGACATAGAGAGCCGAAGTGAGACGCGTAATCTTCGATATCTTATTCAGGACGAGATACCTAACATTGTTATCAGAGTTCGTGAGTAATAGCTTTATGTAGGCTTGCATCGCAATTTTTACCGTGTTGTTTGGAGAGTAGTTACCGATTTTTATTAGTGTATTGGCACCCTCGAAGGAAACAGCAGGGGAGCCGGACTGAGTGATGTTAATTATAAGCTGAACCAGGTTGTTTCTGTAATTGGGGAAGTCCTTGTAATTCTTCCCCAGTAGCTCCAGCAATACCATCTGAATCACATCTCCCATGTATGTGACGTTTTCCTGTATCGATAGTATGTACCTCAGAGACCTCTCAACATCGCAAAAGGTCAGGACCAGAAACGCATTCCTCTTTGTTGAAACATCGCCCTCAATCAAAAGAAGCTTCTCCACCTCATCCACTGCATTCGGTATTATATCCACCCCAAAAGTCTTTAGAATCGAATATATACACATCACGGCGTTCCTCCTAACGTAAGAGTGCCTGTGCTGAAGATTCTCCAGTATGGACTCAATCAAAGGCTGTATGAGCTTGATAAATCTTAGGTTACAGAGTAGCCTAAGGGTGGAACCTCTAATGTATTCATTGGGGTGCTGGAGGTCATTCCTCAAGGCGTTGCAAACCAGGATCATCTCTTCCTTCAAAGAGCCATCAGAGTTACACTTCTCCACTATCTCCCAGTAAAGCTGTAGGTACTTCTTGACCTTGTGATTGGTACTCTGAACAACGTATCTGATAACCGTCATGAGTAACCTACTGTAGGATTCCCCGTGGGTCATCCAAACAATGAGCTCCCTCAGCGCCTTGCATTTTTCGGCATCACTGGGGTCCTCCAATCTTTTCTGCAGTTCCGAGCTTGTTGGGGGATTCGTACCCGTGATTGCGGGAACAAGTAACGTGCAGTTCTTCTCATATTCGAACATCTTTTAAACTTGGAAATTCCGGATGATGTCTTTCAGATAAATAGATGCGCCGGCACTGCTCAAGTGCTTGAAGTGCAGTGGGAGCAAAAGACAGTTTTTTAGTTTACGCCAGACCAAGAAATGTATTGTTCTCACTTTACTTTTTTGGCAGTCTTTGCATTATCTCACAAGAAGTCCCAAGGCTTATCAAACACACATATATTAATAGCACTATTAATATAGATGGATACACTGATTACCTTGGCTTGTTCCAAAGGCTGTTCTGCCAATAAATAGTCGCAATATTACTTCCTCCCTTAGGTTCGAAAAGCAGGCTTCCTTTATATTATCGAAAAACTTTTCAATAATTTAACCAAACGATTTCTCGCCCCCCCTTCACCCCTCCCCTCAATTTTTTAATATTTCATTTCCTTTAACCTTCTCAGATTAGGCTCCCCTCACAACTCTTCACAGCATTTAAAGGTGCTTAAATAACTTTGTGGGCGGGCGGATATTTGGCGCCATAGTGTTCGTGTACTGTGAAAAATAATTGGTTCCAAGCCAATTTGTTGTTTGTGAGGCAATTATGTCCATTTTTCTTGATTTTTTCTAAATTTTAAGTGATTTAGTTTGGTTTCGGAAATCAGTGACTCAATTGCATCTTCCTCTTGTACTATAAGCACCTTATCTTTTTTTCTTTTGGTTGAGGTTTTTTGATTCTCGTTCGAGTTCTGGAAATTGTTTTCTTGGTACTCGACGAAGCCATTGTCTCTCGTCTCGCTGCAATCGTCTCCATAGTACTCGCTGTCTGTCTCTTCTTCGTCGTCATCTTCGTCGCCTTCGTACTCATCTTCATCATCTTCATTGTCCTCTTCTTCGTAATCTTCGTCATCGTCAGAGTTATAGAAGTCGATATCGTCTAGAGTGGATTTGAGATCTACCTCTTCTCTTGTGTATTCAGCAGTTTTATCGAAGTGCGAATTGGGTGGCATATTGCTCCCAAATGAAGAGTCACTGGTGCGTTGGGAACTTGTGATCGAGAGGTGGGAAGGAGGGATATGGTAATGGGATTCCGGGTTTGGGTTAGTATCATAGTCAACAAAGTAATGGAAAAGTTGTAAATCTTGGAAAAAAGTGATGGGGAATAGATAGTCAAAATAGAAATGGATGTTACTGTTCTTAAATGGGTGCAAATATTCTTTAATATATTCTTGGCAAACTGGATTTCCTGTCAAATTGATTGCCAAATGAATCCCAAAGTTTACAAGAAATTCTGGAAGCTTAAATAAGACAGATTTGTTGTTCTGATTAATCTCAAAAACAGAATTTTGAATCTTATGGTAAAATTCATGAGTAATAAAGTTATTTGAAAAATCGAAAAATATCTCTTTATTAATCTTAAGACGGGTGTCCTTATTTTGCAATATTTCTCTAATAAAAAAAGTTATAATAAAGATAGTCTCAAAGTCGTCCAGATTATTCCCACTAAAGGAGATATTCTTCAAAAATTGTAAGTTATTACCTCGATTTTTGTCTTGAGTCTCCGCTAATGACTTTGAAAAGTTTGGCTTATAATTGATATTGTACTCGTAATTGGTGTTTTTTAAATTAAAAAGATGATTAAGGGCCAAATTCCTCAAGTTAAACCGGAAATCAACAATGAGCCATTTAAATAAATCCGAGATGCATTCATCATTATCCATTCTTGTATTCAAGATCTCGATACTAGATAATCCCAACATGTTTTCTTGTTCCTGTGTTAGATTTCTTTCTTGTAAGTTTCTCAATTTTTTCAACAATTCGTAAATGAAAGATGGACTTTTCTTAATGTTATTGCTTTCTTCTTCGCCATTCACCCCTCTTAATACTTTTTGAGCATTATCCTTATGAAGTCTGCAGTCTCTAAACTGAAGCTCACTTATGTAGCGGCATCCACCTTGGGCAATAATCTCAAATAACCGTCTTAGCCAGCCATTCAAACCGGTATTATCAACGGCTATATCCGAATTGATAAATTGGATACTCCGTAATTTGCTTAAGATACCATCATCATTCTTTTTCGTCCAATTGTCTTCTCTGTTGTGTTCAAAGGCCCCTCTAAACATTTCTTCCACCTCCTCCCATTCCTCAAACCCTGTATCCAAAATCACCAAGCCACGAATATCATCTCCATTAAAGATTTTATCCCTGTTTTTTTCAAAAACGATCTTCTCTAGTACTTCTATTATTGATCCCGGATTCCCCTTAATAAAAGTGCTTATTTCTATCCTACTTTTTTTCAACCTTACAATATTCAATTCTTCATTCCTAATTTTCTTAAATCTTGGTTCCAAATATTTAGGTACTGAATCCAATAAATGCGGTGATGCTACTGCTGCTGATGCTGCTGAAGAAGAAGATGATGATGATGAAGTTTTTGACGAATAGTACTTTTCGGGTATGTAGAATGATTCTCTCTTCTCCATGATATAATTTTGCAATCATGTATATGTATATACATATATATGTATATATAAATAGATGTACTTGTAAATTCTCATATATACTACTTAAAATTTATTGATTGTATTTACGGTTATTTAGATAATCACCATAATAATCCCTGCAAGATTTAGATTCAAAGAAGATACTGTGTTGGTGGCCGAGCACCAGGATTTAATGATCAATACAGTATATATTGTTATTACTTTTATCAATTGATCGATTAAATAATTATCGACTTAAAAATAATTAATTAGATTAGTTATTGAAAAATAGATATATTTTTTTTAAAATTAACTTTTCCCCCTCCATTTTTTTTCGAATGTGTGTTGTGTGTATTAATATGAAATCTTTTCTTGAAAAAAAAAATTGCGAATTTTGTTGTTATTTTCGAAGTTTATTTAGTAATTAACTAAGATTCATGGTTTACATATAATCATGCACTTTTCTTCTGATATTCGAATTTTCTATCTCATTGTAATTATTTTTGCTTTTATTTTTACCGGTGGGATCTGAAGGTGACTGATAGGCAACATTGCCAGCATAACTTTCTGTGTAAACAGTTTTGTTTCCACTCTCGAAGTGACCTCCAGCTGTATTGTTATCCGTATCTAAGCCCATTCCATTAAGTAAAACCTGCTCGCCATTTATTGCATAATCCCCTCTAATTGGGTTACCACCTCCATAAAAATAATTAAAGCCATCTATATAGTAGCCACTATTTTCTCGCCCAGAATAATAATTTGATTGGATATTCGTATTGGTTCTAAAAGAATCACTTTCAGGTATTACAATCGATCCGAGACTAAACGGAACATACGGGGGGAGGTTTATTCCGACTTTCCTTAGTGAAAGTATTTGATATCCGTTGGATGGAGAATAAATATCGATCCTATTTGATCCAAATCTCAAGGCCCCAAAGAAACCAAGTTGAACGAATCTAGCCGAGGTTGACATTGAATGTTTTTCATCTTTATATGTTTTGTCCATAAAAAGTGTAGTGCAAAGTCTTATTGGAGAAATTAGGGATGCATCATCGAACCAATATGCCCTAAGCCACTTATAAATCGTTGATTTTACCGGCCAATTCATTGGCTTTGTAATATACATTATATGCACCTTTACACCATCTGGTCTAAGCCAATCTCCACTTAAGTCGTGCTTATCAAATAGCCCTAAGAATTGCAAGTTAGAAAATGAAATCAATTAAATGATCAAAAACTTTAGGTTTTGGTGACACTGGAATCCCTCCAGTTTCAATCCTTTCTCCGTGAAATTATCTAATACGCCGACTTACATGATTGATTTGCTTTTGAAAGAGTGGTATCAGCCCATCTAGTTCTTAATGTGATTGTTCGACCATGCTGATCCACAAACCCCTCAGCATTCTCCAACAATACTGCAGTATTATCATTTGCATCTAAAAATAGCCTTGAAAATAATCCGGTGGCTGCTTGAGTTATCCCGTTCACTGTAAAAATGGATCCTGTAATATACTTTGTGGCTAATACTGAGTCGGTTCTGTCGAACCGAAATAAGAACTCTTCATTTGTTAGCGGACTTAAAATAGGTTGTACCCTCGAGGACTCTTCTCCAGTATATAATTGCCAGTTTCCAGATAAATCCCATGTACAGCCTCTATAAGGATTTCCAGAGAGAGAAATTCCGGTTGCTACATCTACCGCACAATGGCATGTTGGCTGCCTTCCAATAATAAAACAATTTGCCCCTGGGCCGCATTTGGCATTTTCTCCTTCCTCTTCACTACATGCTGCATTAATTAATGGCAAGGTTCAAAACTAATTCCAATTCTTCCAGAAAGAAACTTACTTTGGTATATCTCCGTCACATATTGAGAATTTACAATTTTATTTAAATATATAATTATCAAATTAACAAGAAAAATACCATAATAATCGCCTATGTACATTTTAATGTCTTTATTCTGCATGCGTATGTTATTAAGTACTTGTAATTCTTATTTTCTCACTGATTTATACCAGTTAGTTTCCTACACAGCATGTTTTACTCTTATTAAATATAAATGGTGATTTTCAGTTTCTAACACTATTTTCTTTATTTCAATTTGATTTTTGAGAAATATACATTTATCATAATCTCCATGATGTCCCCATTTTCACATATACATTTTTACTTTACCACGATACTCTGGTGTCTAGTATTAATACTTTAACGTAAAATTTTCAGATAAAAGTGTAAATACATTTATATAAATGAATATAAGTATATAACTAAAATTTGAAATGACTTGTTTTTCTTTTCTCTAAACCTTGTTCTCGCCCTTTCAATTAATCTCATCGACTAATTTTCTTTTTAAAGAGATAAAAATTACAACAAGCGAAGATTTAGATTAATATTTCAGAGTTATTGTATAAATTTGTTTTTAATTTTGAACTAGCCCAATTATTAAATCTTTATTTTATTCTTTAAATTTATCATGCACTTTTTGACAGCTGTTTTTCCAATGGAGTTTTGGCGGGGTGCTTTTTTTGTAATTCCCTATTCCAAAAAGAATTAAAGGATAAACATAAGGTGCCTTAGGAATCAGATACTTATTCACAATACTATTATTGTGAAGCTGTAAGTACTAATTCGAGTAGGTAATATGGTGATTGTGTGGAGACTCTTAATTTGAACTGTCTTCGTGACTTTAACAAGTAGCCTTAAGGGGATAGAGGACCAGTAAATGGAGGAAGAAGTCACACGTTTCCCGATTTTGTCATCTTCAAGAGGTCATACTGACTTTGGGGAGATTATAGAGAAGGCAAAAGAGGAAAGCCTTCAAGGTGGTAATAACTGTAGTCTCGATGAAATTGTTGAAAAAAAAAATGAAAACGGAATTGAACTTTTTATTGTTGAGAATAACGAGTTTTCTTTAAAGATGAGGCTTGAACAGATGTCAAAAGAAGGTGGCTTATTGGATTTCTTTAAAACTAAGCAAACGCAATATCATAGAGAGAAGATATTAACTCTTAACCAAGGAGACCAAGTTTTGGTTGGATTGCTTTTAGATAGTGAATATAAGCTTTCCGATTTGATATTTGACTTATCTAATTCTGAAAAACAATCAGTTTTAAGTAATTTTACATGGGAAGGCCAATATCAAGTGTTGGTCTCTAGAAAGAATAATCATTTCAATTTATATGATGAAAGTGACGAACTCAACAATTTGGTTAATTTAGATGATGGCTCTTATATGAGCCTCATTGGAGTCTTCGAGATAACTAAATTGAAATCAAAGCTTTATGTTTTTCAATGCTCAATAATAATAAAACCACAATATTGGAATGATTTACTTAACTTTGACATTCTTATAAGATATTGTTATGATAGAGATCTACACGACAACCAATTATTTGACGATGATGATCTCGACGAATCAATGGAAAGCATTGTTGGGAGTTTTTTACTACTTAAAGAATATAGTTGTGAATCAAGTTCTTTGTCACTTTCCCTTTCAAAACCAATACTAATTAAAGTCCCTCTAACAATACCCAATTACTATCTTCAAGAAAGTTCTCAAATTTTGTACATTGAAATCCTAAATATCGGAGAACTCTCAGATCTTATAATTATCCAAGATATATTTAGTCATGGCTTAAAACTATATCACTCTCCAGATCTTCCATTTACTCTTGAAAGTAACCAGTCTCTTGGTTGTTCTCTTTTTAAGGTCCGTGAAAAAAAAAAACTTCCAAAATCTCATTTGAATTCAGAAAACAACATAGATGCAGTTGATTCTCGTTTACCAAACATAGTTCCAATATTTATTAAGTGGAAATCAGCAAAAACGAACTCAAAACTTATTTTAACTCAGTTTGCTTTGCAGATTCATAATAAGCAAATAATAGAAGTTTCCAGTACTGAGAAACTGTTAGATGAAAACGATAAATCCCCATTGGGCTCTATAACCACAGACTCTCCACAGGCTTCAATACCGTCCACTTGTTCTCCATGCTCTTATGACACAACTCCATCATCAAGTTCAACCCAGAATAACAGTATCATTCAAATTAACGACAATTCTCAATTCTCTGCAACATGCAATTTAGACAGAATTTCCAAATTCCCGGGAGAAACAATTTACTTACTTATCGAAATCTTTCCTGCAGATAAAAACAAAATTCTCAATTTGGAAATTACTGTTGAATATAACCAAAACTCCTCCATTATACCCTTATTTGTTTCTATGCCCATTCACTACATACCTGACGAGTCTTCCAATTTACACGACGCTCATCCAACAATTCTTTATCCACTTAAAATATGCGATCCAGGCATACATAAATGCCCCAATGTTTATATTCATGACTTGGCCACAAAGTCAACTTTGCAAATAAAAAAACTCCCATTACTTGTATGCGAAAATAATCCTCAAGAGTCACAGCAAGAAACCACGATAGAAAGTAGCTGTGATGAATTAATAAACCATTAACATAATTTCCATCTCACATGGGTTTGCCGGTTCCGGCAATTTAAAATTTTTCTCCAGTTTCAACCCAAACTCTTTACATGCGTTTTTCTCGCCTCTTCCGGAAAATTCAAAACCTAAGCTCTTTTGTTTGCATGCACATTTATTAGTGACGTAATCATTATTTTTCATGTGGATGAATTTTAGGAAGTTATCTGCTATACCGGCGCATGCAAATAGGAATTTATGCAGGAAAAGTCAAGGTAAAATGAAAATGATACTGCTTGTATTTGTAAAGCAATATAATTAGTAGAAAATTGCGGAAATAAAATATTTAATTTAAATAATTTCCATTGAGCAAAAATGAAATTTCAGTATTTCTCGAGTGGGATATTGGTATTATTAAGTATTTTTGGAAACTCCAATCAAGTCCAGCTAAATTCAAAAAGTAACTCAGAATTTCCCCTTGGAATAGCCACAGGAATACTTGGTGGAGTGGCAGAGTCGATTAAGAATGGCCCAGTTGGAGCAGCTTTGATGATTCCTGTAAGTTTTTTTTCTTGAAAATGAGTTATGGGAACGAAAATGACATCTGTCAACTTAACTTATTGGTTGTTAATAATTTATAGAAGGACAGATTACAGGGACCATATGACGATTTGTCCGAAGATTTAAATGTGGCGACTACAGATATAAAATTAGAATATGAATCAGCTAAAAGAAGAATTTCAAAGTTCAGAGACGAGCTTATGGGCCCAGTGGATGAAGTATTGCAAACTAAATTAGCTTCAAAGACTCAGGTAAGTGGTATTTAAATCCATTAAAATATGGATAAAAACTGAAATAACATTAAATTCATTTGAATTTTTATTGATTTGACTACTTCATTTGTTTCACTACTCTCCTCATTCTTAATTAATTATTAAAACTTTCTCTCCAAATGTTCCCAGTTAATGACAAGATTGGAATACGTTGGTAAACTTCTGAGAGCAGCATATGATCAGGCTCATCCAGGTAAGTTTTATATCTAAACCTTGCTTTGAATTCAAATGACCGTAAAACAAATGCGCTTTCGAAATTTTCAGACAAAGCCGGATTACCGATTGTACTAGTACAGAAAACTTCCACTGACGAGATGCTCTACCCTCCTGAAGGATCTGATATTTCAGAATGTGCTGCTTCAGTTGCTGAAGAAGCTGACGAAGAAATTGAACTACTGGTAAGTTGCATAAATAATCAATATCTTAACAACATCTTCTTTCTTTTTTTTTCCAATTTTAGTCTCCTCCTGACATAACCAATCAAAACAATATTCTTGAACAAATGGATGACGAAGAAAGATATACTTATAGCTCCGCAATGGCTCAATTCTTTGGTGAAAAGGCTAATGCTCTTAAGGAAGAACTTGCTACTTCTCTTAATGTCTGGGTGAACAATCAACTTATTCCTGCCAATGCTTAATTTTTTTATACTAACAAATACACTAACTACTCATTAACTTCATTTACTACGAATTTTATAACTTCGGATCAAGTGCTTCAGTCTAAGACATTAGTAGCTAATAAACTTAAAATTGGACGAAAAGTGATCAGAGTTTCAAGAAAATGAGTAACTAGAGATAAAAAATGAAGGTACCGGTTGATTGATTAACTTTATATGTACTTATTCTTAACCATTTTGACTACTAGTACTTGCATGACTCCTTTTTATAAACTTAATTTGGCGCCAAAATTACATTGTGTGTTGTGTGTATTTTGACTGCAGGTAGAAAATATTTCAGATTAAAAAAATGAGCGGCAAAGTTTTAATTAACATTTAATAATACATAATACTTGCTTCAAATACTATAATGTATTTTGAAATAATTAGGCGGGAGACTCAAGAATACTTTCTAGTTTAACATTTCGGAAATAATTTTGAAATAACGTTTAATTCGGAAAAAAAAATTAATAGGGAGAAAAGTGAGAGTATTGCCATTTTAAGATAGACGGTATTCCACTTAGTACTTTTATTCCGTTCTTTTCATAGTAGTAACACGCAATACCTACTTTTGATCAGAAAAGCTTCAAATATTGAGTTCAACTTGGTAATAGGTTAATGAGAGGCCTTGTAAATAAAGAAGTGGAAACTAAAAAGCTCAAGAAAAAGAGTCAGCAATAAAAGAGACCACGTTTTCAAGATAGTGACAAGTACGATAAATAGTTCAACTAATGAAGTAGCATTACATTCATTGTTCCACATCTGATTTTTTAAAAATTTCACTTTAATAACGACTTACATTTATTGAACTCGTAACACCAGTGAAATAACCATTTTGAGTTCGTTATAGATTCAGGCTTCTCAGGGGAAAATGTGGTATTTCGGAGTGGTTACAGCATTGCTTTCCTCTGTTTTCGGGGGACTGGGTGATAATTTAATAAGATTAAGTTTCACTTTAGAAGAAGAGATGAATATTTCAGATAGGAGGCCCGTGATTTTAAGACCAATTTGGTTACTCGGTGTTTTTTTTTCGTGTATTTTAAATGCCGTGTTAATAATAATAAGCTTGAACTTTGCATCTGCAATGATTGTAACTCCTTTTTCCGGGTTGCATATATTTTGGAGCATAATATTCAGTAAATATATATTAAATGAGGAGATCAAACCGAGACACTACAAGGGAACTTTTTTGGTGATTGTTGGATTACTTTTCATTATTCTCTTTGGTTTAAAGGATGTTCCAGTTTTTACCGTACCCGAGCTCACTCTTTTATATACCAAGCCAAAATTCGTATCATTTTGCTTTGTGAATATTTCCTTTATTTTGATTTGTATTTATGTGACATTATTTGGTGTAGATGAAGCGGATATTGCGAAGTACCACAATAATATCAGTGAAAGCGAACCTAATGACAAACTTAACCAAGAAATTATTGTGAATAGGAATAATCTTCACTTAAAGCTTTCCAATGTAAAGGATTTCATAAGCAAATATAGATATGGAATTACGGAACTAAATAAAGGAAATGATATGGAAGGCTATCAACAGGATTTCTCTAATTTTGAAAGTAGCAATTATGCCAATAAAAAAAGCAATGAGGTTGAAGATAGCATTGAAAACGATACTGAGGTTGAGCTAAGTTATGGTTTTGGGTCGCACCATAATAGTGATCCAAATTTATTAAAGCATTCGAGGATCGTCAGATATATATATTTTGTTGAAAGCAGGATTGGATCAATCAAACACAAGTTGAAAATACTTACAAAGGGAGCACCAAGAATCAAAGTTTCTACCCCAATTAAGAGATTTTGCATGTGCTCTACTTCAGGACTTAGTGGAGGATATACGAACGTCCTAGTTCAGAATTTGATTCAGACAGTTGTTTTAGATGGAGTTTACGTGCTTTTACACAGATTAACTTATCAGTTACTAGTTATAATCTTCATTACAGGTTCAATACAATGGCTATTTTGGAACAATGCATTATCTAAATATCAAGCCATTTTTGTCGTACCAATAGTAAATTCCGTTTTAATAGCCTCAAGCGGATTTTGCAACTTAATGCTTTACTACGATGAGCAATACAACTCTAATTCTTTATGGACTTTTTTAGTCCAATTCAACTTCTTATTGGGGCAGTTCTTGATTGTGTTTGGAATTTATATAATTAGTAGAGCCAATAGAACTCCTCAAATCGGTAATCCTATATCGTCACAAGGCAACTTGGAAAATAAATCGATTAGAAGCAAGCACTCTTTCGATCAAGCTTTTGAATTTGACGAGTCTTTGCAGACAGATTTCATAAGTAATAAACACTTTTTCTCTTTCCAGTCAAAGATGGCACAATTTTCAAAGATCTCGGACTTCTTTAAGGCAAAAAAAGAAAAGTTAAGCTCGTCTCTCGAAAGTCTCTTAAACCTTTACAGAAACCAGAACTTGAACTCCAACAATATTTGTAATGATAGTGATTTCAGTAAGAGCAGCACAAAACCCCACATTGGGGAATTCAATGGCTCAAACTCAGTATACTCAAACAATTTGGCCGAAAACCACATTCAAATTGACGTTAATAATACCATCATTCTTCCTCAAGAAGTTGATGAAGAAACTTTTGAAGAAAGGAACTCACTAGTAGAGGACATCACACAAACTTCTGAGCATGAACACGGGTTTTACCAAATGAATTCGGATGATTACCATAACTTCACCGATGCATACCCGGTGGAGAATAGCTATACAAATAATTATTCAAATGTGGGCAGTCTGGCGGGAAATGCATTTATTACTGGCAATGAAGGTTATCCAAATAATATTACTGAAGGGGCGTTCATTAGAAATGAAGCGAGCACGATTGGTGGTGTTTTGAATGGACCACCCGGAACATTTACAAGTTTACTGGAGTTTTCTGGAAACGAAGGGGAGTTTCATGAGCTGGATAAGCATGAAATACAGAGACAGGTAACAAAGGACAGAAGCGATTATTACGATTATAACTGCTTCGGGGGGGAGTATGGAACTGGGAATGAGATAGAGTTAGAGTCATATGTACTTGACGAGTACGATATAGATGACTTGGAGATTAATTGCCCAGTAGCAGAACAAATAGTAAATGAAGGGAGTTGTAAGGTAATTCGAGAAAGTAATGTAAATGAAGAAGACGATTATTCGAGTTTTTCAAAGTGCTCTACAAATTCGACGGCATTTAATTCCCTATCTGGGAATCTGGCTTAGAGATTTACATATAAAGTTAAGTAGCAAAATTCCATTAATTATAAATGTCAAGTTTCCTTCTTTTTGCCGTGTATATGTACTATATATTCAGAATAAGAGGCTTAAAGGCCTATGATTCTTGAATATAAATTACTGTCGGGTCACTTTTATCGATAAAAGCCACATTGCTATTTATCCCCTCCAAACCATCACTAGATTCATCTAAGAATAGTTCATTGAAATAAATCTTAGTATGAAGTAGATGACTTACTTTCGTTTTCAGACCCTAAAGGTCCTTCTTTCATTGCTTTGAGGTAAATTGCATAGAATAGTTTGACAAAAGTGGCACAACCGCCATTATGAAAAGAAATCCACCACTTAGAGTCATTAGATAAGGGATATACAGAGTTTCTACAGGGCTTAACAAAACCTTCAAGGTAACTCGCGAGTATTACTGGTTGCTTGAATTCAACTGTATATATATTCGGTAATGGTAAACAAAGAGAAACAAAATGGCTTTGTCTATTAGTTACCGTGTGTTTGCTTTTGATGAGGAAAAGTCTTTTATTTGTTACAAACACATCTCCATGGCCTTTGAATTTCTCATTAGTGTCCTCCAATCCGAACCTTACAGATTTCCTTGACATCATCATGTACTCACCACTTAACAAAGAAGGTACGAGCTCTCCTAAAAAAAGAGTGAAAACGGGTTCAACTCACATCGAAATGAGGAAGAAAAAGTACCTGTTTCTCTCATACTGAAAAGTTCTGGATTAATCGACATCCTTCCCTTCAATAGTGACTCGTTATACCTTAGTCTTGAAATACCTATGATATTCAAAGAATAATACTCGAATATTTCTTCTACTAAATATGAAAAAATACTTTAATAAGGTTGATAGAATAAGAGTCGGAAGAAAAGATCCAGTAATTATTCTGCTTTTCCTATATTTGAGCAATGGAGAAAAATTTAACGGTCGGCAGAAATCCTTAATAATAAGAATAAATATAAGAATCCTGATAAAGCCTTGATAGCGTATCTACGCAATTGTTTTCAACTCCGGATTGTACTATTATTAAATGATTTTTGAGTCCATATTATATATATTCACTCAAGTTTTAACCCCTTAAGTATTAAATTCATTTAATTTCTAAGTGAAATTCATGGAATTGGTACTAATAAAAATTCCCGCCTAAATTAATTTATTGAATTCATTATTCAAACCCTGGAAAAAAGAGCAGTTTTTTTTACTTTGAATTTGCGTTAAGGAGATGAATTACAATATTGGTGGATTTAATGCAAACGCTGCAGGCGATGTAAATTCTTTAAATGAAAAAATTAGTAGGTTGGAAATGGAGAATCAGTTGCTAAGAAATGAAAGAGCAAATTTTTCCAACAATAGTGAATGCATTGTGAGGAACGAATTTAATAAGCTGAATGAGAGAATTGCAATGTTGGAATTGGAAAATCAAAGATTAAAGAGTGAACAAAATTCTAGAAATAGAAGCCATTTGAACCCCGTTTCAATTATCATTCCCGGTAGAAATCCTGAAGTTATTCTCAACGAGGGAAATGGAATACTCTCGACAGAAATTCAAAACCCACAGAGCGTTTCAAATTTTATCGTTGCTACGAACGATCAGCTTTTTAATTCGGAATCTGGTGGTATGTTTACTCTTAATGAAAGGTATACTGTTATTCAAAAAAATTAACAGCTGGTATCTACTTTAGCTTTTTTCCGTACCAAACATGGGAATTTCTCGGAGTTTTGACAAATATAAGGAAAAGTGACATTTTTACTACGGGTAAGTTTATTTTGACTCGACAAAAGAAGAAAAAATCATTTTGCTCTCTATATTTTCCTCTTGGCAACAACCCACTTCTCATTTAATTATTAATGCTTCCGATATTCAATTTAAATGCTCACGTGTATAATATTTAATACACGTAATATATTACGTGTATTAAATACGAGAAGCTACTTCTGGAAGGGAAAATTTAGCGAAACTGAATTATTATTGATTGAAACTAATCGCTTTCAAATAGAATTCCGAGCATTAAGAATGTGGTAAAATGGGGATAGGAGAAGTTGCCAAGAATAATAGGGAGAGGGTGAGACGTCGAAGCGTTCTAATTTTATTCTCATTTAATTCTTAATCACACTTTCATTTACATCTTTCAATTTTAGGTTGGCCATTCATCGATGGAATCAACTCAATCCCGAGTGTTAAGATATTTATCACAGTTGAACCTGCAAATGTACTTTTAGAGAAATTAGAGACAAAACCTCCCATTGACTATAATAAAGAGGTTGCGAAGAAAATTGCTCTCAATTTATTTAGATTCATTGAGAGTTATAACAATAGTAACTCCCTTAATATTCCGCAATGTATACTGGATAAGTGGATTTCCAGATTCGACGAGAAATACAAATTGGACCCGTATTTTTTTATGAAAACTAACTAGATTTATATTGGCTTTATATACTTAATAAACCGAGGAAACCCTCTATTTTTTATTACTTGATTATTTTCTTTTTGAATAATATCGTCACTAGCAATTGTATTTCTAAAGTCTTCATTTGTAAAGTATATCAGGGATTCTGTCGATACGAAATTGTCAAAGTCATTCATATCATCATTTTGGATAAATCTTGTGACATTGTATTCAGTACATGCAATAAACTCTGTTCCCTTGATGTCCCATGTTATCGAATTCGTTGGATATTCTTCGTGATTTATTATTAAATATATTAATTTTAGCCTTCCCATTATACCACAAAAAAAAGTGTTATTCAAATGGGAACAATTATTTGTGAAGGTATTTGGCTTCTCTTCATCCCCATTATTATTAATTATCAGTTCCCATCTCCAAATACCTATCCATGGTAAATGACTAATTCTTCTTAGCCCATTATCAATATTACTGTAATTGTATTTATCTTGGCTCGTAGCCAAGATATCATAATCTCTTGCATAATTCGGACACCATTTGATATCTAATACTTCATTTTTCAATAAGCTTGTAAAAATCTCGTCTTCGTCTTTATTCGAACTCTTCATATTTATATCTTTTGTATCATATAAAAGGTTCCAATCATTCTTTATTACGTTTTCTATATTTTTAGTTTCATCGATTACTTCATTGAATCTGCAAAATACACTTATACCACCATTGAATGTTCCAATTGCTATCATGTTATTATTGTATATTTGATTGTTAATTATCTGTAAATTACTGACCATTGAGAATGATGTTACAAAATTATTAATTACTAAATTACATGTAAATTGTTCAATTATTGACCAAATATGAAATGATGGAGGATCTTGGGATGAGTATACTCTAAAATGTCCGTTCACACATAGTACCAATAACGATATATTTGCTGAAGTTGATAATGCATTTATTGATAATCTTTCACCATTTTCATAATCCAATATAAACTCTGCGCCTATGATTGCACACCTTGAATCTCTCAATCTTGCCGTTAAATTACAAATACCTCTATTTAATTTCACATAAATTCCCGGATTCCTTACGAACCCAAATTCACTCGTTTTGTCCTGCTTTATTTTATTGAATAGCCATATCCCTATTGTATGATCATCGCTGATAGTTGCAAATATAGAATACTTTCATTAGGTATATATATTTAATTTTGTATTTAATCACAATAAATTATAATATTGTTAATTTAAAAAAAAGTTAACTAATTAATTATTTTAGTCATTAATTTACCTTTTCTGATATAATTGGGCATGGCTTGCATTTTGTCATTGCATTTTCATGTGGTGATTTAATACTCGTTATCAAAATAAATCCACTCTCAGCCTGATATTTATATATTCTTATTGAATACGTGCATATAACATATATATATTCTCCTAAACAATTAGTCGCAACAATAAATTCTCCAATTGCTTTTATAATTAGTATTTCTTCCACTTACCATTTTCATCACTTGCAACGTCATGTATATATTCGTGATCCTTTCTAAATGCAATATTTAAGCAATTTGAAACATTATTCAATGATTCCATTTCATTATTCTAAAGCCGGGGTCTTTATTTAACGGCAATTTATACCCATTGGCGCCAAAATGCTACATATAATTACTGAATCCACTTATTTTACATTGCATGCAAGTGCGTTGCCATTATCAGATTTTGTATTATATTTAATTAGAAAATAGTATCAAACCAAAGTATGTCTCCAGTGTTTACTTCTCAAGATCAGAATGGCTAATATTGCCATTAATAATGGTAGTGACAAAGCAAGACGAGTAATATTTACAAGAGTTATTTCTTTAAACTTGACCTTACAATATGGATTTCTTGTCGTCTTGATTATTAATATTGCTCTGGTTGGTTGATTTTTGAAGTTTATGCCTTTTTTTGTGCCTCGATAAAGCTTCTTTATTGTGCTTTTTGTTCGCTATTTGATCATATTTATTCAAGGACTTATTTTTGGATTTGCTTGTATTATTAATAAAATAAATAGATGCTTTGAAGTCCAGCTCGTGCTTCAATGAGCTATTGAATAAAGGCTTATTAATACCTCCAAAAATTGCAGACAAAGTTAGGTAAAACACTGAATTCACAAATAATACCAAAGAAACCACCATTGAGAATATATTGTCATTTAGTTGCAAACACGTTAATATTATCATAAAAAGCCCGCGCCCAATTGGTGTGTACATAAATAATAAATAAGAATAAAATGAAAAACAATATGCTTCTGCCAGTAAGCTGATTATTGAAGCAACAACAATGAATATGTTGACGACCATTCTTTTAGTGTCATAATAAAGTATCAGGTCTGTTATTCCTGCCCCAATAGATACTACGAAGAACCCAATCCACGTTAATTCCAATATAAATATTTTGAATGTTGTCTTCTTTCTACTTGGATGATTTTCTGACATTATTATTTCTTCCAGATTAATTTTTACTCCAGCTTATGCTTTTCACTTTTACCTATTTAAATAATATTATGATCAACGATATTTTTTTTTTCTAGTTGCAAACCTTACCGTTATCTCTTGATTTCAAATATGTGTGGTTATTTATTATCAATATTTGTTACGAAAATCACAAATATATGAATCCATTAATGCACGTAAATTTTATGTACTTCAAGTTTACTTTTAATAACCATTTTTAAACAACTAATCGCTCAAGCCATCCAATGTAATATCATCCACATCTGTAATATTATCTTCATTATCAGCTTTGTGATTTCCAGCAATTTCATCCTGATATCCATCGATTGATTGATCCTCCATTTTAATATCCTCATCATTCATTTGATCACCACTTTCGTTATTTGAACTAGGCTTGTTAATTTCAACATTATCAGTACCATCTTGGTTTTCCACATGTTCGCTTTCTTGGGCAGTTGTCAATTTCTCTAACTTGGAACTTGCAGCTCTCTTCTTTAATATCTTTAAACCTGTCTTGTAGTTCTGTATATACATTGAATTATAAAGTTGAGATAGTCTTGAATCAAAATGACATATTCTCTTACATATTAGCAAAGCATGAGACGCTCTTCCACCTGGAACCAACGATATACTTGATTTTTCCCAATTCTGTGTACATTTTGGGTCCAAATAAATTGGATTGCATACGCACCATTGACATAACATACCTAGTGAATTAATTAGAATATCTTGAAGTTTCTCCAGACCAGATAACTCTTGATTCAATTTTTTTGAATAGTCTTCAACATAAATTACCTTACTTTGGTATTCGTCTTCCAATTCTTCAATTTTCTGTTGGGATTTCTTCAGGGAATAACTTAATTGAGCATTTCTCTCAATCATATATTTTAACTGAAAAGATAAATGCATTCTTTTACTTTTTTCTTGCTCATACATTTTCTTTCTTTTACTTATGTCGTTATCCATCTTTTTGATAAATACTTCCAACATTTTTGGATTATTATAAAACAAATTGATAGAATATTGTCTTTCATTTATTTCTTCTTTGAGTATTTCTTTCTTAAGTTCCATTCTTAACTTTTTTTTCTTTTCATAGTATTCTTTCATTCCTTCTTTTGGAGATTTCACCCGATTGTCCTCGAAACTAACCATCTTCGGCATCCTAAGTCTTCCCAATTGGTGTTCTTCTTCCCTCTCCTCCTTTATTATTCTCTCTTCATCTTCGTCTATTTCAGCCCCGGCATTCAGTAATATCTTTAGCAACGAATTGAATTTTGTATTTTCTGATTCTCTGGTTCTTGAATTCTGATTTACCTTAGAGTTAGAAATGTCACCGCTTTTATTTGGAAGTTTCTCCTTTGTATTGAGACTCATCTTTAATGTTGAGGCACCTTTGAGATCAATTTTTTGCTTATCTTTCCTTTTTTCTGGCTTGTCATTATTATTCTCTCTGCCGTTTTGTTTTTTACCATCATTTTTTTTATTATCGTCTTCGTCATCTTCATCTTCTTCATCTTCTTCATCTTCTTCATCTTCATCCTCTTCATCCTCTTCATCTTCGTCTTCATCATCATCTTCCTCATTACTATCTTCCTCTTCTGATGTATCTTTATTAGGGTTATCTGAAACCTCTGATCCATCAGCCCTTTTTATTGAATCTTTGTTTTTACCTTTCTCATCTGGATCCTTTTTTTCCGGATTTTCCTTAATATTTTGACTTTTCTTAACTTCCTTCTTAGACTTCTCAATTTTTATTATATTTTCTAATACGAGATCGGTTTCATCATATTCACAATAGCCAAATAAATTGGAATCCAACAAAATATCAAACCTTCTGTAGTCATTCCTCAGGTGTAAATCTCTGGCTTCGTCGTCACTTTCATCATTTTCATCCTTATTTCCAGGTCCATCATGGAGCTCACCATTAAATCTTTTAAAAAGGGTTTTTTCATTGTTATTGAGAAGATCTTCTTCCTTCTGTTGTGATTTTCTATTTCCAACTTTACGAAATGAAACGATGCGTTTATTTTTAAGTTTTAAATTGTTTTTTTTAAGCCATTTTCTAAATTTTTTCAAATTATTTTTCTTTTTGACGAAATCAATAATGTTCATATCACACTTAATTTCGTCCAAGTATTGCCTCAAGTAAATATTATCCTCCTCTTCAAATTTGACCTCAATTTCATTATCTGAGAGAAGTTCTCCAATTATCGGTATTTTGTAGTAGGTGGATGCATTACTATCGCTACCATTATCTTTGACATTATTAGGATCTTTACTCTCATTCTCTTGTTCAGCTGTTTCGGTTTGACCATTAGGATTCTCTAATTTCTCTAGCTCCTCTTTGGTAATTACTCTTAGCTTTCTTGAAAAGTCTCTAGATTCAATACCTTTCATTACTGGTGGATTCCATTTGAGAATTGTATCTTGAACATTATTGTACTGGTAATTCAAACATGGAAAACTTTTTTCACATTTAATTTGAAGTTTATTTGAGTAAATTTGGTAATCATCATATAAATCTTTATTTTCGTATATTTCAGTGGAGTTTTCAAAGTAATAGGTATCATTCAAATTTTTAACTGAACCTTGATCACTTTCGAGACATGAGTCATTGAATTCAATGTCGTACTTATTTCCAGAGTCTTTAAAATTAATTTTTCTCGCAATACAACTCTTGGAAAGAGCCTCTTCATTTAGTTCTGGAGGATCTTCTTGTGTCATTCTTTTATACCAGAGCTTTTGCTTATCTATTTTATTTAAATCAATATCTCCACCAATATGGCATTGCAGCGTTTCATCAACAGCTTTCAGCAGTTTTTTTTTATTGTTTTTTTCTAATTCTTCCATTTGAATAGTTTTTAGCTCATTTTTCTGTTTACTTATCAACTCCTGCCTCGCATTTCCATCCAAAACTGTCGTTACTGTGGGCTTCTCGAAGTAATGAGAAACCTGAATATAACGCAACAAGCTCTTTCCAAGAGTTGTTTTCTCGCTGTTTGTAAGACTGTAACGTCTTGGTATTTCTTTCTGTAACTGTTTGGAATTCATTTTCATCACTTCTGATCACAAAGTTCAATAAATAATAACATATAGTAGTCTTTCCTTATCTTCCTCTCATAACACTACATAACTTATCTAATGAATTACCAATTAGTTCAAATTCATCTTACTTTTTCAATTTATTGAAATTGAAGTGAATTTCCCATGTTTTGTTTTGCAATAATTGTAGCATTACTAATTGCACACACACCTTTTGGATTAAATTCAATCAAGTTATTCAAATATGTAAAATTCAATTGTGTAGTTATTAATTACAACATATTACTCACAATTTTTCGGATTACTCATTTACATATCATAAACTTGAAAAGAAAGTAAGATGACTTCGCTAATTAAATAAAATAACGAAAGTAATGATACACGTCATTTATTTTACACGCAATTCTAATATAATTTTTTATTTACGCACAATAATAGTTTTTACATTCTAGTATTTATACGTTAATTAAATTTCAAAAACCGAGCACTTAATAAAGTCCATCGAGGAAAATGCAATATTCTCAGGTCAATTACTTTATGAAGAGTGAAATAAAGTTAAAAACAACTTTCTAAAGTGACGAATAATCGATAAGAAAAGGTTTTCTAAACACAAGAACTACAAATCTGCTCATGTTCAGAGTTAAGTAAATAATATTCGTATTTTGAATACCGCAATTTATTTACTCGGCCAAAACCTTAAATTATTCCGGTGGTCTTTTTTTACTTCTCGCTGTATATGGGAAGCCATTTCCCACATTTAGGCCGTTCGGTGGTATGGGAGGATGATGCAACATGGGATGCGAGGGATGATGAGTAGGGAAATTATTGTATGCATGAGGCTGGTGGAATAAGTTTGGATGTCCGGGAATTGGAACGTTTAAATGGGGATGAGGAGGATAATAAAGCATATTTGGTTGATAAAAGTTTGGCAAAGGCTGAACATTGTTGTTTATCATTGAGTTAGGATTAGGTAAAACGTTATTATTAGAGTTGTTTGCATTTAAGTTAATATTTAAATTCGGATTTGGGTGCACATTAATTGAAGAGTGAGATCCCGAAGATGAAATCGAGTTCTTATTGAGCAGATCATCTGTGGTTTCAATGTTCTGCTTCTTTATACGTTCCCAGCGAATACCGAGTTGTCTGATAATATACTCCTTAAAGGTTTTTTCAGTAAAGCCATAATTAAACCAAGGGGAAACATCCAATAATCTACTCCAAGGTCTCAATTCAGGGTTATTATCCCATACCATTTGTAAATCTTTGCATGGATTTTCCCCAAAGGCCGTATCTTCATTTTCTATATAAATTGTATTGGATGCATTCAAAGTATGAATATTTTGACCATTTTGTTTTTGTTGGTTATTTGCTGTAGGCGTAGTTCCACTATTTGGAGTATTTCCCGTCAATTCCGAGAGTGAAATGGACGACCCATTATTTCCATTGTTATTTGCATTGCTGCTAAGTTCCGAAAAATCCTTCAAACCTCCTTCCTCATTTCCGCCGCATATTAGAAATGTCACATCTTCTTCTTCTTCTTTATCTACTTTTTCCTTTTCTATTTCATTTTTTTCTTGTGCAGCTTGAGTTACAGCTGTTCTTGTCATTTTAGTCGATTTCGACTCACTTAAGTTATTAAGCTTTACATCTTGGGAATCACTGCTCATTGGAAATTGTTAAACCTAATCCCGTTATTAAAAAAGAGTGTTCCACTGTGAGTTGTATCAAAAATGGTTATTTTGTGTTAAAACTTCATGCTGTTTGAAAATATTTAATAAAATAATTATTTCCTTCTATTACGAGAATTTATCAAAATTTTAAAAATTTGCGTTTAACAATTGAAAAATGCCGTGTAAAAGTTCAGTCGCAAAAAAAAATAACGATCTACTATATACTTGCAATATAATAAACAAATTTGTTAGATTTATTACTATTTATTTCTAAAGGTTATTAATTAAACGTACAAGTAATTAATTTATTTATATCTGGATAATTATCTTAACGTTATTGGACTTTATTATAGTCAAAATGAAATTTTGCGCGGGCACCGAAAACAATTAATACAAAGTAGAATCCATTAAATAAATAACGACTTTACTCTAAAAAAAAAAAAAAAAGCTAAAAATCAAAAAGGTAAAGACAAAATAGTAGGCAAATAGAAACACGATAGTTGGAATTAGAAATTTCATTGATTCATTAAAGCAAAAACTTAGCATACATCTGAGAGAATATTATTTGCAATAATAGTAGTAATACTATTATTATTGCCAGTATTACTATAACTTATTATTGTATATTATTATTGTTATAATATTAAACTTTGAATATTATTATTAAAATATAATAACAACCGAAATAATATAAATTTATATATATTTCATCGACGGGTTCAGCCACTTTTCTGGAAAATAGGTGTTGAAAATTTTAATCCAACATTTCTTAATATTTTCTGAAATAGTAATCGAATTGAGGAAAAGGGAGGAAGAAGAGAGAGAAAAATTTTTTAATACAAGTTGTGAATTAGTATTGGGGGTAAATATATATTTATTTCCTAGTAAAACTACCAGGATATTAACTGTCCATAATTCACAAACTAAGGCAAAAAAGAGAGAAATCAAACAGGCAGAGAAGTAATTGGATAAGAATCAGGATTACAAAAAGAAGAGGAAAGGGAGGATTAATATTGTAGGGAATCAATTTCTTTCCTTTTTTTTTCTTGTACTAATTAAAAGGGTTTCTGAGATTTATCAGTAAGATGGAACCAGCTAACCAAATTGGAATGGAGGACTCTTCACAAATTGGTAATGACTGCAAAACAGCCAATTCTTCTGGCAGCAATCTTATTTCTAAATCTAATTCTAATACTTCCTCCGGAGGATTGACTCTGAATTCAGATTCGTTGAAGACAGGAAATACTAGCGGGGGAGCAGTCCAGGCATCTGGCGAAAAGATGGCTTTGCCGAAGGAAGATTCTGTTAAAGCTGATATTGAGGACAGCATGATGGACACAGATTTTCCGGGATCCGCTGATGACGAAGAAATGAGAAGGTCGATCTATATTGGAAATGTAGATTATGGTACGAAACTGACTGAGTTGCAAGACCTGTTCAAGGGTTGTGGAAGCATTAACCGAATCACAATCATGAACGACAAGAGAACTGGGATGCCAAAGGGCTTTGCTTACTTGGAGTTCTGTGAACCTGAAGCAGTTGAAACTGCACTCAAATTTGACGGCGCAATGTTCAGGGGTAGACAAATTAAAGTCTCCACAAAGAGAAAAAATATACCTGGATACAATAGAGGAAGGGGCGGTGCGATGGGAGGAGTGGGGTTTGGTCCAATTGGGGGCGGTTTCAGAGGAATGGGCAGAGGGGGATTTAGAGGTGGATATTCGAGAGGAGGAATGATGTCTGTAGGCCCTGGGCCAAATATGCGTGGCTATTATGGAAATCCTTATAAGTCTTATAGAGGCGGTGGATCTGGAGGATATTCAGGTAATAGTAGGCATATTGTGAATCCATACTGAGTTTTTTTAAATGGTAATGGTACTTTCAGAATGATTTATTCTCCAATATATGGCAGTGATCAAATAATCTTTGTTCACGTTCTTCTTCAAGGAATTAGAAAAAACCCACTAATAGTTGATTACTTCAAGAGAATTTATTGATTTAATTGCACATGCATATACATAACTCAAGTCAATAACGCTTTGGGAATTAGACTATTATCACTAATGTTTGAGATAAATGTATTATCATACATTAAATTGACAGTAAACGATGTTTATAAATACATAAAAAGGCTATGTTTTATATATGATTTACTTGGATTTTCTCCTTGATTTAGAATTCTCGTACTTTCGGAGTTTAAGCAGGCTACAGAGCTTCAATAAAGAATCTTCTTTTGGATAATTATTCGAAGTATTAATTAATTCATTAATTTGCTTTTATTAAATATATTAATATCTCTGCTTCTGCTACTATTGTTTTGAACGCTTTTTCTTAAATTTGGGTTATCTTGATAGCTGCCATGCTCAGTTTGCAATGATTTTCGATTAATAGCGTATAACTGGATGAATTAAATATTACAATGCCTTCGTAGTGATAATAGAAATAAAACAGGGACGAAGGGAAGTAACACTTGATTCACTTAATTTTCCTTCGAAAAACCGTCTCCATTTGTTTTTTGTTTAATAATAATTGAGCTTCAGTTAGGTTGGTAAAAATAAAGAC
This sequence comes from Cryptosporidium felis, assembly GCA_014529505.1. Lineage (NCBI taxonomy): Eukaryota > Apicomplexa > Conoidasida > Eucoccidiorida > Cryptosporidiidae > Cryptosporidium > Cryptosporidium felis. Next base: position 69,748 of record JABXOJ010000012.1, read on the forward strand.
AGCAATCTTGAAACAATATTAAAATAAGGTTCTGATATGAAAATGAAAGGTATAAAGAAATTTACACTTCGAGGCATATATAATCTTCTCTTCCCAAAAGTACATACAATAATATATACTTTGGCGTATTTTGCTCGCATTGCATTCATCCAACCTGATAGTATTCAAGAAAATGAGTTTCTTCTTGCTTTCGTTTTCTCCCTTACAATTCTTGTACTTTCCAATGGTCGGAAATTAAGGATTTTATGAATTTCGGCTGATAAAGGTCTCTATTGGTAATCTTGGTTCTGAATAAGTATATAGAAACTGTTAATAAGATCCATATTGAGAGAAGAATCGATGTTGAATAGTAATTGAAATGAAGCTGAGAAGGGACGTTAAAGAAGCTAAACATGTCAAACGGGGACGTTGAAAATATACCAGAAATATACATGATTTGGCTCAAGAAGGAAACCAAAGGAAAAGTCAATATAAATGACGATATACTTTGGGTATATTTTTGAAGTCTGGATATTTGTTCCTCGGATTGTTTGTCATTACCAGAAACTTGTTTTAGACCTTTTGGCAACGCGAAGTGTATTAGCAGTGCCAGTATTACCACGATTAACAGATAAAAAGTTTTCAGTGCAATAATAAATAGGGTTAGATTCCGAAATCTGTATCCAAAAAATAAGGACAATCTCATCAATATTGCACCTCCAATACCAGTATATAGCGGATTTATCGAGAAATTCGTGATTCCGGCAAACAGTTGATAAATCAAATTTGAAAGTAAGAATGAAAAAAACAATATAGAAACGTGTGGCATTTCTCTCACTTTTGTCAACTTTAATGTACTGTACGAATTAGCAATTGCAATTATAATAGAAGCTGTGATTGCTAATGCGTCTGGAATTAGTCCACCAAAAATCATCATTCCAATCGAGAAGCCAAAAACGCCACTAATACAACCAAATTGCGCAAAGATGAAGTCTCCAGTATCTCCAAAGAGTGATAATATTACAAATGGAACTACCAATATAGAGAGTGCAATCGTCATAAATCTACTCATTGTTAGAGACAAATATTGGTAATTCAATTCGGGTATCTTCATCATCGGATTAAAGTATTTTTGAGATAACTCTTCTAACTTCGAACGACTTGTTCGCATTCTCTGAGCCGGAAACCTTGGATATCTCATAGGAGTTTTTGTTTCCGTGACCACCGGTACTTGAGGACCATCATTCACTTCCAGGATGTAACCATTCAATCTACTCATTTCATTTTTCCAAGTTTCACCTTTAACAACTAAAATTAATAGTACCAGCGTATTTATAATTAGATTCAATTTCATCCACATCCTTGATTGAAAATGTAATTAATATTTGTTCTTCACTATGCACTTATTTTTCAATTGAAATCCTGACAATTCTTTGAGTTATTAGTTAAATTACGTCATGTGGACTGATATTATTAAGAAATTAAATATACCGGCATTTGCATGCAACATTTTTAATTTCAATACTTGAAAGTGATTATTACGTTCGGCAATAGTAATATATTATTTTCGAAATATAGAATGCCTTATTTCTCTGATCGGTTGTGAAATAGGCACATTGCTTTCCTATAAAAAACTATCATTATTCTTGGTTTGCAAAAATAATTTTAATTGACAAATTTTCAAGAGTTGTGAAGCTTGGTCATTTGTCAACTGGTATTACATGTAATTTTTGGCGGCATATTTTAGAGCTAAATTACATTTAACGGTGACATCTTAAAAAATAGTTTCTCATTTAAGTTTCGAGTATAGAGATATTGATTGAGTAAATATGTCGAGTGAATGTTTGAAAGAGAAGTTTTAAAGGGCGAGGGAAGATGGTGTTGAGTCTTTTATTTTTGAATTTAATTGGCTCATGATCGCATACCAGCTTGATTTAAGGTTCAAATATATATTTTCCCAAATTTTATTGCTAGTCGGATTATTCGGGAAGTAAGAAAGTCACTTTGTTTATGAGCTCAGGAATATTTATTATTATTAATGCAAGCGTTAACCCCGGTATTTGTAAGCAAGGTTAATGTATTTGTGGTAATGAAAATGCCTGCAAAGTTTAAAATTTGAATATAATAATATTATGAAATAAATTATGATAATTTTTAAGTTCAATTTCCGGAAGACAATACTCGAAGCCTCAAATTGAAATATAATAGAATATATTAGCCAAATAACACCGCGAAATTGTAGGCTTAAAATTTTTGTAGTTAATTTAGCCTTCAATTATTTAATCTTATAATAAAATAATACGAAGAAATGAATATTTAAGGTTGGCAAGAACTTTTTTAACTTTCATTTCGCCTATATTAGTCATTATGGGCTTTACAGTCTAACGCTTGCCACTAACTTAATGATTATCTCTCAAATAAAACGAAGATGAAAGAAGAACTTCTAGTAACTAAGAAGGTGCATCTTTTACTTCTCAAATCCATTCTAACAATTCAAATAACTGATATTTGGAATATTATTTATTTATCGAATATTCCCACACTAAAATTTGAAAAAAAAGTTGTGAAAAATGAATTAGTTCTGGCCATTTGCATTACCACCTTGTTTTACGTTAAAATAGTACATATATGTCGATAATAAAATAAAATTGAGAAGAAATTACTATGAAATTCAGAATTTTTACAAAAAGTAGATCAAATTCTAGAATTCATACGCCAAAATTAGTCGAAGAGAGTTTTTTTGACTATTTCACAAGGGAATTATTGGCTGAAGATTCGGTCTTGACAGTCCGTGCAGAAATTCAAGACTCGGATTCTGATTCTGGTTCAAATTCTGATTCAAATTCTGATTCAAATTCTGATTCCAGTTCTTATTCCAATTCCAAATATGGGTCTGAATCTGAATTACTTGAAGATGAAATGTCAATGTCCGAGGCGGATGCTCAAAAATATAGATGCAATACTGGTGAAAATGTTAATGGCGAATTTCCGGGTATAAGTGATAGTTACATCAAGTGTAATAATCAGTCTCAAATCATGTTGCAAAATAGTGATCCAATTGAAGAGAATAAAAATTTCGACTGGAGCATTGAAAATCTATCAAGTCTTAAATTGTTAAAGGATGAGAATAATTTTGAAAAACAAGAAGAGGAGATCAATGAGCTTGGAAAGAGTGTTTCTGAAAAATTAGATTTCTTACACGATAAAGTTTTAAATATGAAGAACGTAAATAGTAAACCTGAAAATAATCGGATTGCAAAGATTGAATTAAAAGTCGAGGACGTGTTGAATAATATTGGTGAACAATTTATCAAGGGAATAAACCATTTGATCGAATCTGGACATTCCAAAATAGTTAATAGTTTGATCCTGAAGAAAAGTAATTTAAAGTTATCATATATTAATAACATTATTAGAGAATATAGAAAATTGGAAATTAGTAATGCCTTTAATAAAGTTGATCAAAATAGCGATTCCAAGCAAGTATTTGGTGGTATTACACTTCAATATGATTTTCCAGTTAAAGGTATTGGGCATTGGTTTGATCAAGGAATAAATAAGACCATGGACGATAGGTGGTTTATTGGGAAATTGACAAGTGGATTTATTTTTGGAATATTTGATTCATATTTCGGAGACCAAGTTACAAGTAGACTTGAATCCAAATTTATATTTGAATTTGATAAAACGATTGAAGAAGAGTCTGAAATTAACAAGAATAATTTGGCCAAAGTGTTTTTAAAAACAGTTCTTTCAATAGATAATAAATTAATAATAAATTCAGCGGATGATTCTCTAAATGTTGGGTCGGGTTTAATCACCTGCTTTATATTTTATTCAAAACCTGAAGATAAATATGTACTTTTTACATGTAATTTGGGAAGTTGCAAGGGGTTTTTATCAAGAAATAATAGTAATATCATCAAATTTTACAATGAAGAACCCGAAACAAGGAGTAATAATGATTTCTGTAAATTTAATCAAGTTCGTAAAGGTATTGGATTTGGATTTCATAAACCACCAATTAAGAGTACTTTCGAAGTTGATAATATACCCCAAGTTATAAGTATTGATTTAATGCAAGAATCCGACAGATTTATCGTAATAGCAACTGATAGTGTTTGGAAGGTTTTCCTTGAAGAAGAATTAAATGAATTGGTTACAAGTATTTTGGATGAGTTGATGGGGAAATTTAAAACTTTGAGCAAGGAGATAATTTCAACCTTGATCTCACAATGTATAGTAACTGAATCTTTATTGAGAGGGGTAACGGATAATATCGTGTGTATGGTAGCATTACTTAATTAGTAAAGTTTACTTAAAATTGGAATTACTTGTGATTTGTTAATGAGTTTATTATTTCTTCCAATTTCATATGAAAATAACGAGCAGATTTAATCGTTTCTAAAATAGGTAGGCAAATACTTCTGATGGTATTTGAAGATTGTCCGAATGTACTTAATGATGAAGCTGAGATATTTTTATTATCATGAACAAGTGACTCAATGTTGTGAGTAATTTTGGTTAAGGATTCGATCGTCTTTCTTCTTTCTTCAGTATCCTTTTGAGACAAAGATAGCCCCCAGAAGTATTTTAATAACTCAATAACTTGTATATGTTCTTGCTGTATTTGCTGCATCCAAATTGGCTTTTCTTGGTTTTTAAGTTCATTTTTTTCAGGGTCAACTCGAGTCTCGAACAATATTTGGTTCCCAATTTCATTTTCCTGGTTTTTTTCTTGTATTACGTTGCCTTTATTTAAGTAGTTCAGTTGGTTAATTTGTTCATATTGTATCTGCTTTGTACAGTTTAAAAGTACATTTCTTGATGTTTGATTGTTGAATAAGCTTTCAGATTTATTATTGCCTTTTGAATTAAAGACTACTTGAGACTGATTATTATCCTGAATACCAAAATCTTTGTCATTTTCACGGTTTCTAGTAGACGCAAAAAAATTAACAGGATTTATATGTAAATTTTGAAAATTGTTCTTTAAATTGCAAGAAGACTCATTTTTTGGGTAATCTTGTGGGTTTTGCGAATCTATTTCAACGTATTTACTGTATTTGTATTCACTTCCTGTAGTGAGCTCAAGAATTTTAGCTCCATGACAGTTAAACCTCTCAAAAAAACCAGAATTAACACTAGTGCTGATATCCGATGCAATATTAAGCTGATTATTTAGTAGAGTTCCATACCCTGGCTTGTAGAAAGTATCGTTATTTAATAGATTAATATCTGAATCAACATAGCTATCAAGCAGTGTATTTAAGCCACTATTATTTATATTTTTATTCAGTCCATAAAGCAACTCTTCACCTTTTGGAATTTCCCCAATCATCAAGGTATCTACATTATTCAATTGGGTATTTTTCTGACCCAATAAGTCAAAAAACAAGGGAGATTGTATGATAATATTCCAAAATTCTTCCTCTGTAAGACGATGAGGTACGTACTCCTTAATCTTTTCTTTTATTGATGGCATTTCTTCTAAGATGGATTTCAAATCTTCTGCAGTGATTGTAACATCAATACCTCCAGAATTTGTAGTATTAAACCTTGGAGGTTTTTTTAAAAAAAAATCAGAGTTGCTCACACCTTTTTCTTGGGAATCTGATATTAAGATATCCTGTCTGTGCATTTGCATAAAAGACTCTAATGACATGTTTCCAGTTAATACTAAGTTTTTGTATACTTGTTCCAACTCCGGTTTGTATTTTAATAGTTGTTTTAGATTATCATAAATTGTTTTTTTTTCAAAATGTTTGACTTTTTTTTCAATTATGATTCTTTTATTAAGCTTCGAATCCTTCCGGTCACATTCTTTGATAATATTTTCGTTTTTGGGAACTTTTGTTGTTGACTGTACCTCTTTTTCGCTCTTAATAGTTTTAATTTTCTCAATAGCTTTGTTATGAAACTCTGTTAATAAAGACAAAAATTTATTAAAATCATCGCCTAGAGTTAAAGTCAAATTTATATCGGTAAATTTCGAGTCATTATTTACGTTCTTTTTTTCGAATCTTAGTCCTACAAGATATTTATCGTCTCTTTTTCTCTGTGCATATAAATCTTCCCAAAACTCAATAATGAAGAGGTTCGATAAAGCTGAATCAAAACACTCAAGGTTCGAAGAAGAAAATTTATAATAACAGTCAGTTATAGAACTTATATTTTCAAATGGCTGACCATCTATTTTTTCAGAAATCCAAATTAGACAATTTTCTGTTAAATACAATGTACCATCTTCCTTTTTAACTTTAACTTTTGCAAACTTAGATTCAATTTTATCTTTTCCGGAAAGTCTTTTAAATCCTTCCATTGAAGATAAAACTACAGTAGTAATAAATAAATAAAAATTTATTTATTTTAACAAATTTATTATTTATGTACTCAAGTGGCTGGCTTTATTTATACCGGTACTAAAAAATTACGTGTTAAAAAAAAAAGTTAAATATAACTGCTACGTCATTGAAGAAGTGCACAGGTATGACAAATTGACAAATTTGAATAAAATAATATCTGCATGCAAAGTGAAGAGATAATTCAATTACTTTTTTTTCTTTTTCAATATAAATATCATTTATTTTTCTTTTCAAGAGTAGATTTATTAATGCAAATATCTTTGACAATCCAGTCTCTTGAATTAAATGATTCAATTTTACGAATTATTGAGGGATAAATAAACATAGTACCGAAAATCCCGAAAACAAAACAAAAGCAGAATTGCACAAAGAATGAATCAATAATGCAATGGTTTCCAAACAAATTGAAAAATGTCTTAGGCAAGAAACCAATATAATTGAAGAGGAATCCACAATAGTTCACATTTGTATAATCCAACAACCAAACACTTAAGCTTGCCGGCCATTTACACCCCAAATTATTAATTGTATTGAATAAAGTTATGTAAGTTCCGGCAAATCTTACATCCGAAACTATATTGAATAAAGTCATGAATACGAGCGATTGAGTATCACATAAAATCGATGAAAATATTGACAAGACTATATATGTATAGTAGAGTGAATTGGGGGTATCCATTATTTCCTTTTTAACCCAAGGTTCATATAAAAATCTCGACCATATCAACAGTAAACAAAAAAGTGTTGAAAGTAAAAGTTTAAGTGGCAATATGTAATTAAGTATTTTCAGTGGAGAATTACCAGAAGAGACATATTTTGTCATAACAAATGGAGTAATGATGCTAAAAGGTATTAGTATTGGTCCGACAAGCATAATATCGCTTTTCTTCATTCCAAATTCCATTAATTTGAATTCCAATGAGGAATCTGTAATAGCTGATGGTATTTTAACGATAAACAGCAAGATTATCAGTAATATAACTGGCTTAAGTTGAATAATCTTATATAGCAAAGAGTAGGCTTCTATTAATGTTAATTCAGAATCAGAGTCTAAATGACCATCAACATCGTCAATTTTCTTATGAAGTACATCATCCGAAATACAGTTATCGTCTTTCTTCACCATTGTTGTTATTAAAGTAACAATGAATATCAATATTCCCCAAAAATAAATAAACTGACTCATTTCGCACATGGGTTTATTTTCAATGAGCTCCATTCCAAGTAAAGGACGAACGTACTTGTTAGATATACTTGGATCATTGAGGAATAAAAATCCGAGGTAGGATATAATATAACCGGAAGATTGACCAATAATGTTGCACGTTGAAGCCAAACCTCTATTTCTAGGAGATAGTAAGTTAACTGCCCAAGCGTCAACTGCAATATCTTGCGTAGCCATTAAGAAATATAAAACTGAAAAGTACATTGTTATTAGAGTTACATTCGGAGTAACTTTATCGATACTATCTTTAAGTTCAATTCCTTCACAAAGCCAAGTAGGAAGAAATCGTGGATAGCTCCCAATAATCATAAGAATACTACAAAGTAATTGCGTAGGAACGATCCAGGTCTTTCTCCTCCCAATCTTTTCGATATAAACAGAATCTACCAAGGGTGCCCAAAGTAATTTAAGAGAAAATGGAAGAACAACCATTCCGAATAAACTCTGCTCTGAATATGATATTTTTCCTTGTAGTAAAAATGGTATTGAGTAACTTATTCCCATTGGAAGTCCCTGAATCACGTACAACGTGATAAGATAAATAATATTAAAATATTCTTTAAAATCCATTGTTCTATTGATTTTAATCTTTTAACAAAAAAGTTATATTAATTAACGGTTTGTCAATTTGTACTTGGTGAATTAATGATGAATAACAATACTAATGGTATTCAAGCATGAGAGAGTTTATGTTTGAGTCACAGTATTCATTACATTAAAAGTTTCAAAATGATACTTTTCTCATTGAATAGTGAGCTAAATTCTAAATAATTCAACTTGAATTTGAATAATTAAAGGAAAAAACAGTTAATAAATTATTTGGCGGCCGATCTACCCACAAGTTATTTAGCTTTGTAATTGCTGAAGTCAACAGGTAATAATATCGAGAGTTGAACAACGAGCAAACAGATAGATGAATCTAATGTATTTGCAAGTCTAAGTGTTCTGGGGTATTATAGCAAAACATTAACTATTAAGATTGGAAATTCCCATAAAAATAGTAAATTAAAAAAGGATAGAAATGTATTTCGAAGAGTTTAAAATACTCGAGGAAGTATTTAAAAGCACTGAGAAACGACAGATATGGTCTATTTATAGTTTATGTAATCACAGCTCAAGACTTGGAAGTTTTGAGGAGTGTAAGGAATCTTTACTTTCATTTATTGAGTATTTATCGACTGAGAACAAAAGCTTGAGAGACGAAATCGAATTGGTTTATTTAGTGTTGGGAGATGTTTCATCTGAAGTGGTTAGTAACAAGTTGGTTTTTGAATCCGACATCTCTGGCAATGAAAAAAAGACTCCTAATCTTAGTTTATATGGAGTACTGAAACATGAGAGAAATTGTGTATTGCAACAGGACGTGAACAATATAGGCTATTTAAATTCTGATCAATTTAAGGTTGAATGCGAAGATATTTATAAGTCTGTAAAAGCCGCAGCCCTACTACCGGACAAGGTATGGACCTCTAAGTTTTCTGGCATTAGGAACGAGAGTTCAATGAGAATAAGAGTAGATTCAGCGGTTGCAAATAGTGAAAAAAAGGAGTTGGTTGACGAGAAATGTATGACAGAACCATATCCGACAAAAATATTGACTACTTGTAGTACAGAAAATGAAGTTAAATTGGAAAAAGAAGTGGATAGTATTGCAGAACAAATTTGCATAAACAAATATAATAACACAGATCCATATCCAAACAAGAAGAATTACGTGACAGAGCTCGAATTAAACTCTGAATCTTTTGAAAACATTCAAAGTTCGAGGAAACCTGGCGTTATTGATTTATTCGAAGATGACGAAGATGAGGAAGTTGACGAAAGCGATGTTAAGATGCGTGACGCTGAATATGTAGATGAGCATAGGAATGAAGATTCTGAAATTACACAAGGGTCAAAGGCTGGAGCTACAGGCAAGGTGAAACCCACAAAGAGAAGAAAAATGAGTAAACATACAGAGGCTGGTAATTCCGAAATGGACAAAGTTTCAGACTTCGATCCTTCAGAAGTTGAGCCAATAATTCAGACTAAAGTGAAAAAAGAAAAGATGTACAAGGACGAAAAGAGCGGATATCTGGTTATTGAGGATGAGTTCGACTTCATCATTGAGAAGGAGAACACCTCAGTACCCCGAGATAAGACTATGGGTAAAAAAGAGAATATCTCAACTAAGAAGACGAGCAAGACAAAAAAAGCTCAAGGGACTACCAGTACGAGCAAACAGCAAACATTAACATCTTTTTTCAAGGTTACAAAGTCCGGAAATTGACTGCTATATATAAGTCGACTTACAGTATTAGGATAAATAACCTATACATTATTTAGGTATGAGAATGTGAGCTTAAAATTCCACTTGTGTGATGATGGTGGTGGTGGTGGTGGGCGTGACTATAATGCATGGCACATCCTCCGAGTTTATGCTGGACGACGTTGATAATGCTTACAAGAAGGATCCCAAATAGAAAAAGCAGGAATTTCTGTTTTCTGTTTTCTCCGCAATTAAATTCATCCAGAATCATCTCTCCCAGTGCAACATACAATAGAGCACCGGCGGAAACGCATGTAAGAACGACGTTAATTATCGGACTGTTAATGAAGGAAAAGAGCTGTCCAAGGATTATTCCAAGTGGCGACATGAGGATGAACGACCCTAGTAGTTGATTAGTTACTCTTTTTGATATTTCAGGATGCTTTTTAATCCCGGCAGAGACAGCTATTCCTTCAACCCATTTGTGGGCTATAATGATCAAGGTAATGGTCAACACTGAAACGTGGCTCTTCGAAATTCCAACTAGCATTCCTTCAAATATAGAATGTACAGAAAGGGCTGATACCAGGAAGTATACGTTCGAACTGGAGCCGGAATTGGGCTCGAGTACAGAGCCCAAGCCAAATCCGGCCTCAGTAGAGGAAACTGCATGCTGGCTTTGGGTGTGCGGTTGCTGTGCATTGGGGAGTAACTCGCTGGAAGAAGATGTGATTGACGAAATTAGTGGGGTTTTGATTCCGAGTTTATTAACTTCTGGGTCTTCTAATTGTATGTTAAAGCTATTAGCGTCGCACATTGAGGAGGGCAGCAACTTTTGGGCAGCGGGTTCGGATGGGTCTCTCTTCCTCATGTCATTGGCCGCAGAGGCACGACTGCTGATCCCTACACACCCTGGATCCTTGTGATGATGGTGGTGATGATCTCTTTTATGCGGGAATGAGTGATCATGCATGTGGAATTGTGCGACGTCTTGCTGTGAAAACAGAGCCTTTTCGAAGAAGAGTATAACTGTAAGACCAAATAGAGTGAGATAAGCCACTATTGGAATCTCAACTCCAATAAAGGTCAGGGTCATGTTATGGGCTCTAACAAGGTCTTCAGCCTCCGGTAAGAGATGGCAAAGTGCCAGAGTTAAAAGCGTTCCGCCCGCAAAAACATTAATATATTGCAGCAAGGTTGGATTGAGATATCCAATATAAATTGGGATGCATACTCCGATGCCACCAACTAGAATTACGACGATCAAAGAGAGGATTTTACTAATCTCCAGTAAATCCATATTTGATAGCGCCTCGAAGCGCAGTTGCAACGGTAAATAGTAAATTAACAAATATAGTCTCTTGTTCTCTTTTCCAATATTGCTGTTTAAACCTGAGGAGGGTTGTAGCGAATAAAGGGTAGGCAAGGATTTAGTTAGCTTAAATAACTAAGTGAACCGCAAATTTCCGATAAAGTATCCTCATTAGTGATTAATCTAATGAGGGAATTTTATTTTCGACGATTGAATTATTATTCTCCTTTGCCCCTAACAATTTTTTCCTGTTTCGAATATCTTCACCACTGACTGGTTATCTTGTGGTTTGTTGGCGCCTTTTCCTTACTTTGTTAATTCGAGACAAGTAAGCTGTTATCTTGATATTTTAAGTATAGAATGGTGGATTTTAAAAATAATAAAATAAATGAACGGGGTTTGCAGGCACATTTCATTTAAAAAAAAACATGAGGAAAATTCCCGGTTTCTTTCTTTGCACGGAGATACACACTTCTCCGCATATTTGGTTGCCTCAGCGATGCTTTTAATTACACTTGCGAGGATTTTATAGGCGCTGTTTACCTACTGACTTTTTGATTCCTCCAAATTAGCACTTTACCGATATATTTTTCCGCGTTTAATCACTAGTTTACTCAACTACAGTGTCAGGGGGAGGGGAAGAGGGTGGACTGCTCGTGCCTAGACCAATACTCCGGCGGCTGCCTCCAACCTTTGGAGACTCGCCGTTTCGTCCGCATTTTGAAAATTTTATCCTCTGTGTTTGAACCTGATTCGTTAACTGTTACAATGCAGATATATCGGTCATCAGTACCGCTATTGTGCACATCCAGCACAGCGAGGTACTTTAGCAATAAGCAGTGTTGTGTATAGTTCGCGTAAAAAGAGCTCGGTTGCCGTGAGGCTGGGTAGGAAAGAAGAACGCGTCACCGCTCTAACCACCACTTTAGTCAGAAGAACTTTGGAAAACAAACAGAGTTCAGCGGCTGTCCGCGCTTCACCTTTGTGAGGCGGTCAGTCTCTCAGCTCTTAGAAGGTAAATCCAGCCTAGAAATTCGCAATTGAGAAGGGGATGGAGGCAGTGACAACGAAAAACCCGCAGGAGCCCCTCCCCCAACTAAATAAAAACAACTCAAAACACTAAGAAACTCTCCCATCCCTAGTGGCTACTTGACCGAGCGTACTTGAGGCAAATAATTTTAATAAGCAAAAATACATATACGTATGTACATACATTCCATTACAAACATAAATTGGCAAATAAATTAATAAAAAGATTAAGGCGCCCTAACAAAAATTAGGCGGGAAATTTCGCAAAGCTGAAAATGGGGTGTTTACTGTGGGAAAAAGGAAAGAAGTAGACTTTGAATAAAGCATGTATATATGAAAATGGATGTGGGTTGAGAAAAGATATATTTTATTTAAAAATAAAAATTGCGAGAAATAATTACAACTTGGGTGTTTTATGTTGTAAGTAAAATATAGTAGTAATAATTGGAGTTTTCGACTAAAAATAATTAGTGGAGCCGGAGCCAGTACACGCATTCGCTGGGTATAAAAATCGACGCAATTTACGGAACTTCGTGACAAGTACAAGTTTGTGACAATTTGTTCGTCAGCAGTTTATTTCAGCCTTTTGGAGTCTTGTTTTTGGTTCCTCTTTATTTCCTCAAGGCGACCGGACCAAACCAACGGGCTATAATGTTCGGCGATTAATCTGGTCTTGGGTGGGTTAAAAAAAGTGAAAAGCTAAGATAAAGTAAATTGCTTCATATAATAGTGTTTTCCAGAAGGACTTTTGGGGCCCGGGTTTGGCCAAAGTTAGAACCGGAGAGCACGTGTAAGCGCATGCAGAACGGCAATCCAATGGCTTGAATTAAGTCGTCACGCCGCCGTATCATTCTTTGAATAGTGTAAGCAACAAGGTAAATACGCGTGAGTTTGCGGAAACAAGGAAAGTAAAGGCAAGGGGGGTGGGAGCAGCACTATACCCAGGGGTTTCGAGCATCAATACCATGACTGGAAAGTGCGAGGCTTCGGTGAATGAGCACAGTTCTCTGGATTCAATGAGGTATTCTTCTGCTGGAGGCAGCAAGGAGAAGTTGGTTCCGTCAATGGCGGAAAGGTCGGTATCCGCTTCATCCTCTTCTTTATCGTTATCTTCGACGAATTCAGCTTCATTTGGTGGTACATCAGTAACGAGCGTTTCGAATTCTCATTTTTCGTTGGAGTCTCAGTCTTTGGATTCCACTGTCTCCTTGTCTCTCTCCTCGCAGAGGGCCAAGGGGAGCGTTTTTAGGAGTACTTCGCTCACTCCCTTGCTTTTCGGGGATTCTTGCGGTTCCCAGTACTGTACGAGTCAAGACCTCCAGGAGCTTTATGATGAGCTTAGACACATTGACAGATACGGAGGCGCTGTTCCGTTTGGTGGCAATTACGGCTTGGCCGCTGGCCAATCTCTCTCGGTTTGCCAGAGGGGGAGTAGCTTTGGGTGTGTTCAGAATAGTTCCCATTCTATTTCAAATCTCGCCGAGGCTTCTACTCCGAGCTTCAGTCCGGAGACGAACGGTCACGGCAATGGCGAGGCCGGCCAGTACTGTCTGAGCGGCATGCGGAGGAGGTTGACTCCGACCTCCATTAATTCCTCTCTCTCTTCCAACAACATTGGGGAGGAGAACTGCGAGGAGTACCACAATGAGAGGAAGTGCGCCTCTATAAGGAGACATTTGGAGAGGTACCTGACTCCAGGCACGGACGGCTTTGAGCTTTGCAAGCTGGTAAGCATTTATTCATCTTTGCTGTTTCAGACGCCTCTTTCTTTGGTTTTGCTTTACGACGAAGCCACGAACGAGTTGGTGGGTTCTTTTCCGGCAAGAGGGACCTGGGACTCCTTCATGCCAAAGACTTTGACGAATAGGTGGAACGACTACAGATCGGTCTGCATGCACAACAGCCACAGGTGCGTTCACTCCAGGAGCCGGAGTTGCAGAAAGGGAGCCGATCACCAGGGGGGAGGAGGCGGAGGCTGCACGGGCAGTTTCTCCGCCGGGAGCGAGGGTCTCTTGGCGTCCAACTCCTCGGCGCTTGGGCTTCAGGTGGAAGGAGGGGGGGACCTGGGGGACGGAGCAAATCCTCGGCATGGCGGCGGGAGCCGCAAATACAGTGTGGGATTTAGCGAGAAGCTGGTGAACAGGAGGGCGACCTTTCCGCCTCTGACGGTGGGTCTCAGGGCGGGGAGCAGGATCGGGGACCGGGGAGACAAGTTCCGCTTTGGTAGCCAGGCACTTGGGGTCCGGCCGAAAAAGAGGTCTTTGGCGACTTTGAATGAGAATCCGGACTCCGACAGGGAGAGAGAGGCGGAGAGGGAGAGCGAGGGGACGAGGGACCCTGCGTATGGGGCGGAGTACGACCTGCTGAGGTTTTCCATGGGCGGCGGGGATGCGGTCGGGGACCTTTCGGAGCTGGGGCAGGCCACCCGGACGGCGGGGCGGGACTCTGGAAAGAAAAACTTCTTGAAGGAGCTCTTGTCCTACGGCCAGAAGCAAAACTTCTTTTACTTTAGCTACTCCTCCAATATTTGCGACTACATCAAGAGGTCAAGATTTGCCGGGGGATCCCAGTCCGGGAGTACCAGGGACAGCGTGCCGAGCGGGGTGGCGAGGAGGGTGGACGAGGAGTTCGGGCTGTATTTCTACGACAAATTAAGGGTATCGGAACAGCTGCCTTGCGACATTGCGATAGCGACGCAGTGTCTTATCTGCTCGGAGGAGCTGAAGGCTTCCTCGGGTCTCCCAACCCAGTCCTCCCACTCTTCTTTGCCTTCGGGGCCCGTTTCCGGGCAGGTTTTCCAGGGCGGGGACTTTCGGTACTTGGAAAGGCTCCACGAGGACTACGGCATGAGAAGGTGCGGAACCGAGTGTTACTGGGGCTGCGGCGCGGCGAGGAAGGAGGAGGGAGCCGGGGCGGACGCGCCGGAGGCCCCCGGAGAGCAGTCTCTGGCGGACAGGATGAGCGACTTTCCGGTGATCCTGGTGTCCCCTCCCTCAGTGGGGGACGGGATGATTGGCAAGTGCTGCATTTGCGAGAAGAATCGCGCGGGAGGCGCCGTTCCTCCCGCCGCCTCCCTGTTGGATTCGGAGTTCACGAACACGGAGATCGGGGCTTCCGACTACTATCAGAGGTACAGCAACTTCAAGATACCCGTTATAACTTGCCCGATATTGGACACCAGGATTTCGGCGGGCGGGGGGACTCCGAGGGTCGTGGGGCTCGTGATCTGCATGCAGCCTCAGAATCCGAACATACTCTTGCTGAAGAGCATGATCACGGAGATTCAGTCTCTGGTTTGCTCGTACTTGGACATTAAGAGACAGCTTTTTGCGAACCTGAGGCTCCGGGTTAGCTGCCAGCTTTACAGGTGGGTGTTTAAGCCAATGCACTCCAGCAGGAAGATGGGGCACTCGGCGAGAGATGAGGATTGGTCCAGGTCGATTCAGGTGATATCGCGGCTTTGCGCTCTGATTAAGAGGCTAACTCCGGTCCAGTACACCTTGGCTTACGTTATGGAGTCGTCTCTGGAGTTTGTGTGTATATTTGGTCCCAAGGAGTTTATTGGGTACCGCTTATCTTCGAGCAACTGCCTCATTTCCGGGGTGATGAGGACCAAGTCCGTCAGGATTTACAACGGCGGCGGCCGGGGGGCCGCAGACCTTTCCGGCTTATTCGCCGGTTTGGAGAAGCACCAGGAGGGAGTGGGGATCGTGAATACGAGTTTTATTCCGATATTCGGCCGCAACGAGAGCGTGAACATAATCATCCAGCTGATCAACCGGAAGGAGAGCTGTCCCGAGCGGGCTCCGAATCTGGCGACTCAGTCGAGGCTTTTCCGGGCCTCGAAGCCCAGGAAGGGGCCTCTCCAGTTCGGGTACTTTAACGGCGATTTCGCCCTCGAGAGCAATGACGACAGCGGCGCCGACTCCAGGAGGCCGGGCAGGGGGGGAGGAGCCGGAGCAGGAGCAGGAGCCGGAGCAGGAGCAGGAGCCGGAGCCGGCGGGGAGAAGAGCGGCGGGGGCATCCGCGCGGCGAGCGGAGTGGTGGCAGGAGGCGGAGGGCAGGAGGAGAAGATCAGGGCGCTGAGCGAGGTTCGGAGCGTGAGGGCCTCCTATCTCTCCTGTTCCGCGCCCGGAGAGGGGGTGAACAGGGCCAACACGGTGGAGTACTTGCCGGAGAAGTCGGAGGACCGGGGCTCCGCGAAGAAGGTGCCTACTGGGGGCGGGCCTCAGAATGCCGAGGAGCTGGAGAGCCAGTCGAGCGGGGTCGTTCCCGTTGGAGGGCGGAATTTGGCGGAGATCAGGGACTTCTCGCAGAGGGACTTGCACGTTTACGGGATGGTTGTGGATCAGATCGTGCAGGATTTCCACCAGGAGCTCTTGTCTCTGAGCATGCACCTGTACTACAAGTCCGCGACGGACCCCAACATTTTGAACATCTACCTCTGGAACTCGAAGTCCGCGATCTACACGACCAAGGACACCTTCGGCAAGGGCATTGGGGGCAACATCTACTACAGCGGGGGCCTGGGCGCGAGGCCGGAGGCTTACTTCAGGAGGTCCGGCGGCGACCCCGATGCCCCCGGGGGCGGAGGCACGAGGGCGGCTCCAGCGGAGCCGAGGGCTCGGAGGGGCGGAAATGCGGACTGCGAGGGCTCGGAGATGGCCGAGCTGGAGGAGGACCGTCTCGAGGAGGGCGAGGGCAGCTCCGGCGCGTCCCGTGAGTGCTGCCGGGACTCGGGGGAGAGCGCGAACAGCCCCGGGGGCTCTCTGGAGGAGAGGGTTCCTTTCGAGCGAGCGGGGGAGTCGGGCTCGGAGCGGGAGCACGAGTTTCGCCGAGAGGAGGACTTGGTCGTGGTCCGGGGCGAGGACTCCCCGAGGAGAGGCGACCTGGCGGGCGATGACCCGGGCCAGTACGAGGTCCGGAAGCTCTACTGCAGGATGAGCTCCGTGGATGACTACAGGAGGGAGATAGAGACCTACACCGGACGCGAGAAGATGGCTCTGGACTCCTCTCTGAGTTTGTACCGGGAGTGGGGACTTCCCATTTGGGCCCATAGTTGGTCGGTCCACCGCCGGTTCATTCTGGACTTATTTCGGTACTTTGGCTTTGACAGGAGGTGGAACTGGGAGCACTCCGTGCTTTTGAGGTTGTTCGACTTGATACATGACTCATACAATGACAACGCGTCCTACCACAACATATTTCACGCGATACAGGTTGTGCAGGCCAGCTACATCATCTTAAGGAGGTTCGGCGTGATGCTGGTTTTGAGCGACCTGCACAGGTTTACTCTCTTGTTCTCGGCTTTGTGCCACGACATAGACCACCCGGGAGTGAACAATATGTTTCTAACGGTATTGGGCTCGAAACTGGCCAGGAGGTACAACGATAATTCGGTACTGGAGAATCACCACTGCAACTACGCCCTGACTCTGCTGGATCTGTACGATGAGCTGGATATAAGGAGGGGGTTCGACAAAGAAGAGGGGAGGAGGTTTCGGAGACTGTTTATAAGGTCAATCTTGTCGACGGACATGACCTGCCACAACAGGCTTTTGTCTATTCTGGAGGAGTTCATTTCGAGCCACAAGAAGGACTTCTACACCACCGACTTGTCTCTGTTGCTGCTGGACGAGGGGGAGATGGAGAGCGAGGAGATTAACATAAAGATGCTGGGGGAGTTGGACGAGGACTCGGCTCTGAGCAAGATGGACAAGGACCTGCTGGTTGAGATCTTGCTCCACGCCGCCGATATCTCGAACCCCTTGACTCCTTTTCCGGTCTGCAAGCAGTGGTCGTCTTTGGTTCTGGAGGAGTTTGAGAACCAGGCGAAGATGGAGAAGCACCTCGGGCTTCCAGTGACGCCCTTTATGAACTTAAAGGACGACATCTCCAAGGTCCAGGCTCAGATAGGGTTCCTGGAGTTCGCGGTGATTCCGCAGTGGAGGCTTCTCTCGCGGCTAATCCCCAGGAGCTTCAGCCTGCTGAGCCAGGCCGAGAGGAATCGCGAGAGCTGGCTGGAGCTGGGGCTGAGGGCGGCGGAGGCGGAGGCCCGGGGGGCCAGGGAGGGAGCGGCGCCGAGGGGCTGCGCGACTTCCGAGGAGGGGGGCGGGCGCGAGGAGAGCAGCTTGTTCTACTTCACCCTGGAGTACTTGAAGAGCAGGACGATAGCGGGAAGGGAGGTGCTGAAGAAGGTGGCGACCGCCGCCGGGGCCTCGGGCCCGGACTCCGGCTCGCCTTCCAGGTGCGTCCGCAACCGCGCCCCGGGGGAGGACGAGGAGGCGAGGAGGATGCGAATCATACAGGAGAGTAGGTGCGAGAAGTACCGGATCTGGCCTCCCGGCCGGGAGGAGGGCGGCGACGTCCCCGGTGGGAGGGCGTCCCGCGGCGGGCGGACCCGAGGGCCGGGGCTGGGGCTCGAGCCCGTCTCGAGGGCGGAGCACAGAGGGCTGACGGTGATGTACATGATGGCGGTCTCCGAGTGCTCGCCGTGAGCGCGGACGGGCCGCGGGGGCAGAGCGGAGGCGGAGCAGGGGGCAGAGGCGAGGCAGGGCGCGGAGCGGGGAGCAGAAGGCAGGGGCGAGGCGAGGCGAGGCGAGGCGAGGCAGAGGCGAGGCAGAGGCGAGGCAGAGGCGAGGCGAGGCAAGGAGCAGGGGGCAGACGGGAGGCGGAGACGGCCTCGTTCGGCATTTGAGTTCCTTAGGGTTCCTTGGGCGTCTAGTAAAGCTGACAGCACTGGTTATTTTTCTTGGCAGTCCTGTAGAACTGGTAGGAGGCGGCACTAAGGTCGGAGCTCTTTTGCATGAGGGTGTCGAGGGTTTCGCCACGGTGGAGGAGGTCCTCGATGTTCTTGAGCATGACGTCTCTGACCTCGTCGAGATCCTTCTGGACCTTGAAGATTTTGTCGTTGTTTAGGGGGTCTTGGTACTTCTTGAACACCTGTTCGCACTCCGGTATGGCCTCGTTCTGGTCCTTGGTAACCTTGGCCAGGTCTAGGGAGAGCAGGGCCTCGTGGCTTCTTGAGTCCATGAATGCCTTAAGGTACTCATTTAACAGACCAAAGGCGCATCTTACCGGGTAGTCGGGACTCGTGATGCAACATACACCCAGTCCAGACGTAGATATGTATATGTGGCAGTTACCGATGTCTTGCGGGAAGGTCACTGTTACTCTATTACCCTCTTGGACCCTGGAGCACAGCAGTCTACTGTGAAAGGCTATGTGCTCCTGGATGGTCTTTCTTTGGAAAAAGTTGTAGTCAACCAAATTATAATTACTAGTTAGAAGAACGGGGTGCTCCTTGTCCCACTTGTACAATAGAATGCCGAGTAGCTTCATCTTCCCCCCGCTTCCTCTCAAAAAAGGGCGTGGCTTGGCTCGCAGGGCCGGGAGTGGGAGTGGGAGTGGGAGTGGAAGTAGGAGGGGGACCCTTGCTCGACCGCGTTCTCCGGGTGGCAGGTCCTAGTGGGGGAAGTGGGACGCGAGAGGAGAGGAAATCGCTCTTCTCGCCTCTTCTCCCTCAGCCCCGGACGGGAAGTCGACTGACCGGAAGAGAAGGACGGCGTGAGACGAGGCCGGCGAGGCGGACTCCAGAGCCGGCGCAAGAACGAGGTCCTTGAGCTATTGCGAACTTGGCTCGGCTCGAAGAGATATCCCGAGGTTCCTTTCTCCTCCAACCCAGTGGGCGAACCAAAGCCGACAAGGGAAGAAGGATCGACCAGCCTGCGTTCGGCTCTCTCCTGTGAAGCCGAGTTCGGCAGAAGCAACTCTAAAAGCAAAGGCAGGAAGAATCAAGCAAAAACTGGATTTGCAACCAAAGAACCAGCAGCAACTCAAGTCCGCTTGCTCGTTAAAAGTTTTGTGCGTCCCGTTGTCTATTTCTGTGGCTTTCAGTCCTTTCTCAAATTCATACCCCTTGTTTATTTTCTCTGGGCCCCTCGTCCCGGTTTTCCTTGCCCCTTGGTACATAAACTTATTTCTCCAGGCTCATTTCTAGATTCGGCCATGGCCCGCTGGAGCCGCTTGGCGCCAAAAAACCAACCGTTTTGGCAAGACAAAACGGTACTCCGGGACCAAAGTCCGGAAGCCGTCCCCAAAAGCGCAGTTGGGCCGTGTGCGCAGGCACTCAACAGCCAAAGCGCAAGGATGGGGAGGTCCGGAGGCAGAAGGCGCAAGGAAACCGACCAAAGGGAAAGTACAAAGACTCCGCTGCGGGAGTCGGCCCTTGACCGTTGCAGCGAGCGCGCGGCGGGCAGTTGGCGCCATGTCCGGTAACGACGATGGCGCCAAAGGCATCAGACGGTACATGCGTATGTAAATTCAAAGTGATTATAAATTAAAAAGATGCGATAATAGGCACAACGTACTCGATACTAGCGATAGAAACAGGTATCGTTTGAGATTGTTTTTATTTTCGAACTTGAAGGAAAGTAGTTTTCGACTCAATACAGGCCAGATCTGATTGTTATTTGAGGATTTGGATTGAAATTTGAACAAAGGTAATATAATACTTTTTTTTTTCCCCGGGTGAGAGTTTGTTTAGGGTTGACAATTTGCTGATTTGGAAGGAGAGCTGCAGGAAGAAGTCGCGGAATTGGAGAAGGAAAGAGAGAGCCGTCTTTGTGAAATCTAAATATTTACATACTCGCGAACTCCCTTAACTAGTGCGGTTCTTTGATGCACTAGTAAGAAGGACCGAGTTTACGGCAGTTTCTTTTTTTCTTCAGGTTGGATAGAATAGCGAGGTGGAAATCTGAATAGCCATTCAAGGCCGAAGTGAGTGCAGCTGTCAGAAAAAGAGATTTAAGGAAGCAAAGCGCAGCTCCGCATACTGGGCAATATCTACCAGTTTACTTAGGAGACTGATCTGCACCTTGATTTATTGAGTTTGGAGGCGAATCACGCAAGTTCGGGATCAGTTTCAAGGCCAGGAAAAAGGAGGAGGGGAAGTAAATCAGTCCGTCCGTACGTCTTTAATTTGGACCAGTAATGAAGTTAAATGTTGGTTGTCAGTGACTGAAGAAGAATTTTGGCCTTTTTTTCTATCTATTTTTTCCTTTTTTTTGCCTTTTTTCGAATACCAATTGCACCTTGATTATTCCAACCAAGCAAGCGTACATCAATATAAAACTTGAATTCTCAACGAAAAGCCGGATCTCGATTTACTCACAGAGCTGCTGTAATTAAAGTTTAAACCTGGCCATCTATTGTCACTTATTAAACGCCACTACATATTGCATTTTCCTCTGATGATATGTGAAGTAGGAGAAGGCGACGATGGAAATTATGTGGTAAAAGGAGTTGAATCATATAAGAAGTCCGAAATATCAAATTCCTTAACTTGCAAGAACGCCACTGAACGAAATCCCAATCCGAATTCACTTAAATATCAAAGTAAAAGATCGTCCCCGTTGTCTTCCTCGCATTCCCACTCAACTTCTGTTTCCCTTTCCCCGCAGAAAGAAGCCCAGGGCATTCTGAATCAAAAACTAATCCAGAACGGAGCAACTAAGGGGGCTGGTTACCACCACAACGAAAGCCCTGGTCTCCGCTCCAAAGAAGTCAGAATGGAAAGATTAACGCAAAGCAGTCACAAAAAGCTCCAAAACAACTGCAAGATTGTCAATAACAATAGCCTTGAAGAGAAAACCAGAGACTATTCCGATATTGTTGGAGACTTGGAAAGAGTCAGCCTTGACAAAAACAGTAATAACAAGAGCACTTCCGAAGCTGCAAAAAAAGCAAGCGTTGAGAAAAACAGCAAACTCAAGTACAACCACTCCTCTCCCAAGTTCAACAATTCCGCCGTTTCGCCCACAACTCCACCGTCCAAAAATAGGAAGGAGAATAGCGGAAAAATCTCCTCTTCGGCAAGTGGCACTGCTAATGCTTCTGCTTCGGGTTCGGGCTCTGGTTCGGCTTCAATTTCCTCCCTTTCACTCACAAACGGCACCTTGAATAACATTAACAAAGCAATAGAGGTTAGAAGGAAGTATTACGTCAAAGTTACCCCGATAAACACGAAGTACATTGCCGTGGTTAAAACCGTTACTAACAACACGCCACTGTTGCTTTGTTTCGAACACGGAAAAGACAGGCACCCAAAGGAAATCATCAACTTAAAAAATAGCAACATATACAAAGGAGTAACGGAAAAGGGGCCGTGCATATGCATCAGGCCCAAAAATGAATCCAAGTACAAAACCATCGAAATTATCAGTAATGGCGATAATGGTTACAATGATAGTTCTGATGGGAAAAAGAAGACCCAAATAATCTCCAGTAACGCTAATAGCAGTAAAAATTCAAGCTCAAGTCAAACAAAGGAAGAGATTAATAATAGCGCCAACGACAAGATAGTACCCAAGATATCTTCGAACTCCGTCGGAATGTATGAGGTGGAATGCCATAGCGACTTTGACTTATGGTGCAACTTCTTTACTAACATAGGCATCTCTTTGTGCAATTTCCGAAGCCTCTTTCACACAACCAAGCTTATTGGAGAAGGGAGCTTCGCCAAAGTCTATAAGGGAAAGAACGTCATCACTGGCGAGGACGTTGTTCTGAAGGCCGTAGACAAAAAAAAAGTAAAGGAATCGAACGTATATACCGAAATCGAAGTTCTGAGAAGAGTCCATCATCCGCATATAGTTCACTTCATTGCGTCTTTTGAGGAGGAAGATCACGTCTGCCTCGTTTTGGAGTTCCTCGGTGGAGGAGAACTATTTGAATGGATTGCTCAGAAAGGCGCTTATTCGGAAGAGCAGGCAAAGATCGCCATGAAAAGAGTCCTTCTGGCTCTCCAATGGTTGCATGCCAACAATGTGGTGCATCGGGACTTGAAGACGGAGAACCTTATCTTGGAACACAGAAATTCCCCAGAGTCACTGAAAATCATCGACTTCGGTCTTGCAGCTTCCCTTGGATCTTCCGCAATGAAGATGAGATGCGGCTCTCCCGGGTACGTTGCGCCGGAAATCTTGGAAGACAAGATCTACTCAACCAAGGTTGATGTGTTTTCCATTGGCGTGGTTCTATATACTCTTTTGGGAGGATCGCCTCCCTTTCCAGGTAGCAACATGAAGGAAATACTCAAAAAAAACATACAGGGAAATGTGCAGTTCACGAGCTCCAGGTGGAAGAACATCTCTTCCTCCGTCAAGGACCTAATCAAGTGGATGATGGCCAAAGATCCCGAATCCAGGTGCTCTGCTTCCCAGGCGATTTACCATCCATGGTTTGAGAAAATACCCCTAAATCATGGGTTCTTCCACACCAACGCCAACTACATCAGTTTCCAATCAGCTTCTTCCCCAGTTAACGGTAATAATGGTTTGCCCCCTGAGCAGCAGCTGCAACTACGGCAGCTTCCTTCTTCCTCCTCTTCTTCAGCTTATGCTTGCGATAGTAACAAGAATAAACTGGCTATTCAAGACGGTACCCACGACAAGGAGACAAAAAATAACAATTATTCGTCTCTATATTCCAAAATTCAACAAAGCGTCCACAACAATAACTCTCATTTAAGTTCAAAAACAAGTTCGGAAGATTCCGCTGGCAACTACAAAAAGAACCTACCCATTATTATAAAAGCAGATAACGGGAAATCTTCGGTCTCCATCTCATCCCTTGAATACACTGATTCGCAATTTTCCTCGTCCATAAATTCCATGAAAATATCTCCGAGATCCAACATCATTATTACCTCTTCCAGCCAAACAGCCAACAGAAAACCGTCCATTGGTAATAGCAAGCACCTGAATGCCAACTTAATACACTCAAACTATAGCTACTGCAATAATAGCAGCAACAATAACAGCATGGGGGAAAAGCTCAGTGAAGAAGAAGAAAATGATGATGATGATGATGACGATAATAATAAAGATTTTGTCAAAGAGGAAAGGGCAGGAAGAAATAAGGGTTATTACTCTCACCACCTTCATCCTCAAAGAGATGCTCAGCACCGGTACAATACTGAACTTAACAATATTCAGTCCAATCCCACAGGTAAACGAATAAATACGCTCAATAATTCCAAAGGAAATAATCACATGGCCAATGACAACTATAATGATGAGGATGATGAGTTACTACTTTATACTAGAAATAATAAAGACAAAAAAAACCATGTAAAAAATGAGCAATTCCAATATCAAAATAAAAACCAGTACTTTAGAGAAAATATCAGTAAACTTGAAGAGAGAGAAAGTTCTTGTTTTAATTCTAGTCATATAGAGTTTAAAAGCAGTGACCGGAATCACATTTCAATGGAAGAAAAAAATCATCCTCTCAGCAGAGAATCTGAATCCCTAATTGGAAATTTTCACTCTATTTATTGCCCCAGTTTTGATGATAGTATATCCTTTGAAAGACCTATGATTGGAAATATTGTAACCAGTAGCAATTATAATAACATCAAAATGTCCAATAAAAACATTCAGCATAGAACATATAAGAGTAATTCCATCAAGACTGTTCTCCAGAGTGTTTTTAGTCGGTTCTCAAGTAACGGTAATAATAACCACTCAAATTCTGTCAGTATT
Source organism: Cryptosporidium felis (assembly GCA_014529505.1). Classification (NCBI taxonomy): domain Eukaryota; phylum Apicomplexa; class Conoidasida; order Eucoccidiorida; family Cryptosporidiidae; genus Cryptosporidium; species Cryptosporidium felis. The sequence continues at coordinate 94,451 of JABXOJ010000012.1, forward strand.
GGAAAAAAGTATGAAATCAATTAAAGCGTATTTGAAAATCTTGTTTGTATAGTAAAGAGCAAAAAAAGAGTTCCCTTAAGATAAATATACACCTTTATACATGTTGTAAATACAATTTTTGGCGTTTCACCATGTTTTTTTTACTTGTGCACTTTTGAATATTAATTTGTCATCCTTGTCAAAAAAATAAATAGTTCCCTTTCAAGTTAAGACTCTGATCTTTAAGTTCCAATAAATTATTCATTCAATTCATCTTTTTTTCTTTTTTCTTGTTAATATGTGGCTTATCACGCCTTCTTCACTCTCCATTATTGTTTTGACACTCGAACTAACTCCCACGTCTAAGATACTGACGGCAGTACCGGGGCAAGGACCGGTTTGAATGCTTTGCGTTGGGGCTATAGAACTCGAAACAGTTGCCTCAGAAAGAGGGATCTTGGTGCTTAAATTTGCCGTAGTTCTTGCAGTTTCCCCGGTAGAGTTAATAGTATTATTAGCTGCATTGGTGGGAATGGCAGTATTAATATTTGCATTGAGTGTGCCAATACTACTGATTGCAGCAGAATAATAGCTTGCTGCTATTTGTTCTATTCTATAGTATACGGATCTGCACTTTATGCTTTCTCCAACCGCCATACTCTTTCCTTCATTGTTGAAGAAAACTCTATTGGTTTGATCGTCTTCCGAATTGAGAGTTGTATTATTGCTACTATTGTTGTTTTGGAAGAAAATTATTACAAGAAATTCAATGAGTGTTTCTCTCTTTAATTTTTCTAAGAACGAAGACAGTGACTGCACCAGAGTCAACCTATACTCGCTTTTGATATCATTTTGCCACAACCTCCTTACCAAGCTCAACACTTTTGGGCGCAAGCTTTTTGTTTGAGTCATTACCAAGACTCTTGGATAACATGACTTCAAAAGCAATATGGGTTCCAGCAACAAATCCTTTGAACAGTAATCCGTTACTCCTTCATATTCGTTACCCTCTTTGTTTTTGGCAGTTTTGGCATTATTGCAAGCGCTTGTCTCATTATTATTGGTACCTTTAATTCCGCTGGAGGCGATATTGAATCTTAAACCGAGCTCATCAGCACTCTTTTTAAAGCTTTCGCCCAAGAATTCGTTCATATTATTGTTACCATTGGATTGGAATAAATCAAATAAACTCACTCCATTAATAGATCCTCCAGTATTTACAAACTCTGATCTATACTTTTTTGCCCTTTCGCACACCTGATTTATTAATATTTCTATTGAAACTTCTCCCATTATACAGTTTATACCTGTGCAGTTATTATAGCCAATGCAATTTTCCACTGTGTTTTTTTCAGTAAAGCCTAACAATAGATTGTTAAACTTTTCCGCATAACAACCTCCCATTGAATAAATAAGCCTTTCGGGACCCTTTGAGTCCGCATTAATCGTGTAAACCAAATTCGTACTGTCATACAAATTCCTGTCATAATCCATCATGGGATTCAAATAAAACCTAACTCTAGTGTTGGCTTTGTAGTTCAATATTTCACTGGACTCTGATAATAGGCCAATTACTTCTCCTAGAATCGCTATATAGTATTTGATTGCCTTATTGTCATAAATAAATTCATAAAGTTTAGAAATAAATTCATTTGAATATATGCCTTCAAGTCTGTAACTGCCAGAATGATGATCATAAACCCACTCTAACTCATACTCTTTCGTAAATATATCTCTCAAGAACCCGTCCTCATTTAGAAAACCAAATTTCTTACTTTTAGCACAATTATCCTTTTCTTGACTACTTTGTTCCATTTCTTTGTCTCCCTCTTTGAAACTTTTCAATCTCGTACTTAGTCCTAATTTACTAATCACTTCATTGTATATTTTCTCAATCATGGCTGGAATTGTAATTCTAACCACGGGGACCTTATCCAAATATTCCAACCACGGTATCACCAATTTTAAAGATAAAAGCAATCCTTCAACCTGCAACATTATCTTGTCACCCATTACGGAACTAAATTCAAGATGACCTTCTTTTCTGTGTAAGTTGTTGGTTCCGCCAAGCCCCAAATTTCCTGAATGCTCTTCTTCAAACCATTCATAATTTCCCGCAGCATTTACTTTGTTTGCAATCTCTGAATTTACTCCCACGTTTGAGTTAGAATTGGAAATAACTTCATCACTGGAATCATTGAATTGGTAAATTATATCAAATGCCAAAGATAACTTTGATTTTGGTGGACCAAACAAGCTCTCTTCATTATCCTTTTTCGTTGGCTGTTCATAAATAGGAAATAACACGTATCTTTGAATAACCCCTCCAGTCTCTAAAATACTATTTGAATCGAATACACCAATGTAATCCTTACTATTCAAAGTCCCAGAATGAGTATTCAAATTCATTAATGGAGATGAATGTTGATTGACTGTGTTAATTGGGTTCTTTTCCGTTATTCCTATTTCCTCTCCAAACAACAACTCACCGGAAACATCCATATCTCGTGAATCGAGGCCATTCGGTAGGTTATTACTGCCTGACTCGTGACCAAGCAGCAAAGATAACAAAGAACAAATCATAGAAAATGGAGCCGATTTTGGCAGACATAACAAATTATTTGAAATATCCAACAAATAGTAGGGTTTCTTTGTCCTATATTTACACTCACATAAAATTTTGTCAAATTCCGCACTATTATTGCTGTTATTCAAATTTGCTCCTTTTTCAAATAAAAATTGTATCGGATATAATATTGGAGATCTCCACAATACAAAATCGTGATCTTCAAGTACTTTTGTCATTCTCGTTTTTACGATATCTGTAAATGTCAAATCAATCATACTTATCTTTTCATTATTCTGTATTTCCATTAGAAAGGCAATGTAGTTTAAACGATCCATATTAGTTTTAAATAATGTGTTAATTGTAATTTGACTTTCATGAGTTCTTGGATTGCAAATCCTGGACAAATAGTATTGAAATTCACTCTTATCTATTGAATTTGGAAGCAAATCGCTCCTTAATATTATATCCGCAGTAATAACATCATTAATCGTTGGAGCCTTGTTTACATTGTTTTCATCTCCAAATAATTTTTTCAATATTAACAGAGCAGATTTTGGTATATATTTCAAGTCAATTGGAATTTCTTGTGTGAAGTTAAAAAAGTTAATATCGTAACTTTCACAAACAGTTTGGCTCATTTCAAAAATGGATTTGTCGTTTACTATTTCTGTAGTGTTTAACCAAGCAATTAACCTCTCCACAGACTTTTCATAATCTAAACCTCTATATTTTAATTTTAACCACATCATAATAAATATTCTTAATGCATTATCTATATCGCTTTTGATCATTCCATCTTTACTTCCTTGTTTATTTGTTTCGAGTATTATTTCGGGCAACTTAAAATAATTATGCTCATTTACATCATCAAAGTCCAAGTAAGTACCGAATATAAAATTTGATAATTTCACAGTATAACCGTATATGTCCTCCTCAACATAAATGCAATTTGAAGATAAGTTTAAATGGTAAACTTCGTTTTTGTGGCAGTATGAAAGATTTTCCAATATTTGTCTAAAGAGTGACCAAATAATGTGATGATCTCTGGTGTTAACTTTTCCTTTTTCAAAAAAATCTTTCAGTGTTTTATTTTCATCCATATATTCTGATTGCATATAGAGTAAAAAGTAATCTTTGTCATTTTGTTCTTGGAAAGAATCGCTTTCACTAGGGACTATTTCATTCATCCTATATTTTTCCACCCAACATTGATAATATCTCACCATATACCTGTGTTGAAGCATTACTAAAGATGACAGTTTTGATTGTATTTTATAAAATTGCTCTTTTGGAACCTTGTAAACAGATATTTGATAATTATTTTGATCAATCAAATGTAAAGACTTTGTTATTATTACATTTTTTCCGGAATAAATAATGTTTTGTATTCTAAAGTCTTGATTGAATCTCCTAGACGATAGAAATGATAGACTTGAATTAAATTCAACATCTTCATCTAAATGAAACATGTTCATTGTACAACTTGGAGACACATCCTTATACTCAAATGGTTTATCGTTGTTCAACTGATAATCTAAAATTGTATCGTCCAAAAATCCTGGACCCATTTCAGAAATTTGTCTCGGAGCATTATTATCAACAAAATTAATAGTTGAATTTAAATGTTCTTTGATTTTCTCCTTATAATCCTCCATACTCTCAATTGCTTCAATTCCATCGACTCTTTCTTCATCTAAGTTATCATCCATTAAAATGCTATTGTCTAAGTGTTTTTCGAACTCCTTTTGGTTGTTTTGACGTCTCATACGCTCCCATAAATCTTCCGAAATTTGTAAGTCTTCACAAAGTTTGTCCAAAATGGCCTCCAGGCTGTTTATTACTTGAAAAATACATTCCTGATCCCCACTCCTATTTATTATTACTTCCGTCACTTCCTCCACTAACCTTGTGTAAATACTTTCTGGAAGCTCCAGAGAGAAATCAAAAAGCAAACCTGGATTATCCAATGGATATCTTTTGCTATAAAATACAGTTAGACGAACAAACAAATCCGTTCTTCTCCAGTAACGACGATTTTTAAATGGCATAGACTCACTCATGTTTCTCGAAAATACCAAACTATAAATTGTTAAACAACTATTTTCATATGAGAAATTTTCCGAGTGTTGAATTTCTTGAAAAACTTTGTCCTCTCCAGCTTCTGGGATAAAAAATACTCTATTTTCTATTTCATCCTTTTCACTAAAACCTTCCTCAACCCCACAAGAATATTTTAGCTCCTCCCCTTGGTATTCAAATTGTTCTTTAATTTTTTCATTCAAACCACAGTGAAGTGTTATTGATCCATAAATCGCATTTATTGCTATTATTTCATTTATTTGAATGTTCATAAAATCATCAATTTTAAGTATCTCCTCTCTAGATGGATTATTTGGGATCCATATTATTTCAGTTTTAAGATATTTATGATTCTCAACATTTTTTTCCCTCTTATTTTCGTCTTCTTCATCTTCTTCTTTTCCTTTCATAGCACTTTATTAAAGATATTGAATATTCTGTTTAAATAGTAACTACGAGGTTAATAACTAGGATAAGTAAATAATTTCTTCAAATAATAGTCACCATTTTGGCTACCGCCAAGGTTTATGTAATACTGTTACCGATTTAAATAAAAAATAATTTTTTCAATAAATGAATTTAACACGGTTTAATAACAGCAATTTGGCTCCGGGTCAGAAATTTATCGAATTCGTTTTTTTACTACGCTTTAAATCTATTTGTTGATTTGAAATGTTCAACTTTCTCAAATTGTCAGAAAAAAAATAAACTTTATGAAGCTTATGTCAATTACCTTTTGATTCTCCACCTCTCATTGGTATTATTGTTATTTCCTGGACTCAAGTTTATAATTTAAATAATCATTAATACTGGTGTTTGTTTTTCTAGTTTTCCTTCCTTTACTCGAGTAATCTATTGGACTTTTTTCTGGTCCACATATTCGGCGCCACTGCATGTAGTCATGTAATTTTCATGATAATTTAGTTATCATTTACCGGTATTACTCATGTGGGAAAGTATTTATTCAAAAATGATTTCAAATTTAATTATCATCGTCCCTATTATATTAAAATAACATAACATTTAATTAATTTATATTTATTACTGATTATATTTGGATAAGCTGAAAGGACGAAATACAGGTTAATGAATGCTTATTAATACCGAAAAAAAAAAAAAAGAAAACTTTCAATTCAAATACATATAAAGAGTTATTGAGGGAAATATGGAGTCATATGAATTCGAATCCCAGAATGGACACAAAAAGGGTAATTGTGATAGAATTCCTAATAGAATATCAAAGAACATTACGCGTGTTACGACTCCGATTAATGCTGGAGCTGGAGTTAAGCATAGAAAAACCAACTTCTTTGAGCCAGAAAAAAATTTCAGAGAGACAGAGTTAGGGGAAAACCAAACTGAAAGCAGACAGAAAAGCATTTTTAAGGTCCCACTTTCTGTTGAAGTTTGCATAAGATCAGATATTGATTTGAAAAATAAAAGTAATAACAGTTCACATGAAGAGTCAAATTTAAGTAGGGAGCACTTGACGAAAAGAATAAAAAAGTATTTTTCTCTTCAGGCTAACGTAGAATTAGGTCGAGTGGAAATCAGCCAAATTGGAGATTCGCTTTTGAGAAAAGTCTGTACTGACGTACATCTTTCTTTAAATCGTCCAATTCAGTCAACAGAAGGGAGGACTAATGGCACAAAACAGTTCCCTATTTACCAAGCAGAACTAAACGTCTTTATTTACCAATTGAGTGAGACCTCTGAAAAAGAATACTATATGGATAACAATTCTTCTGGGGAAAAAAACAATGATCCTCCAATATGGAGGTACTGGAATCTTCCTAACACTGAATTTCATGGCCTTTGGGATGTATTACATTATGAAAATAATCTTAAACAACAACTTCTCGACTATACTTCGACAAGTCTTATTTTAAGCGAATATGAAATAGATTTTAACATAATTAATTGGAATCATCTAATATTGTTGTATGGATCCCCAGGAACTGGAAAGACATCCATTTCGAGAGCAATTTCACAAAAAATAGCAATGAGATATTATAGTAGGTACGAAAGTATATACTTAATAGAAATCAGTGCCCATTCATTATTTTCAAAATGGTTTTCTGAAAGTGGTAAAACTGTTGTAAAGTTATTTTCGAAAATAAAGAGTCTCTTGGAAGAACCGAATTCTTTTGTTAATATCGTCATTGATGAAATTGAAAGTATTTCTACCGCAAGAAAACAAAGCTTGGGAAGAAATGAACCTTCTGACAGTATTAGAGTTGTAAATGCTTTATTAACTCAAATTGATGCCTTAAAAAAATATTCAAATACTCTAATTATGACTACTACTAACTTACCTGATTCTATTGACGAAGCTTTTATTGACAGAGCTGACTTAAAGTTACATATTCCATTACCTTCAACCTTTACAAGATATCAGATATTACTTGAGTGCATTGAAGAGTTCATCTTTAAACAAATTATCTACTATAAAGACGACGGGTATCACAAAATTTTGGGTTTCAAGGAGATTTTGAGATTTTCGGAAAAAAAATTAAATGATACTTTTGAATTTGGTACAACTAAACAAGTATCGGTGTCCAATAGTTTGTTATCTATAGCTAAAGGATCTCATGGGTTCTCCGGACGAAATCTAAGAAAACTACCATTCGTTGCATTACTTACATCCTACCATTCCGGAATACCTGTTGAAATTGAAGTATTTTTGGAGAAAATGAAGTTTATCGTTGAGGAGAGACCAGAAATGGTAAGAGGCTAGAGATACAGTTGAATTTAAAAGTCCCACTTTTTTAAAGAAACGACGTTTTAATAAATATTTTCTAAAATTTTCAAATAAATATTCACACACATTTCAATAAAGTCAAATTGATCAAAATTATTACTAATTTATATTCCGCCAAATATTGTTTTGAATAAAAAACAATTAGAATTTAAATTATCAATTAAAAAATAATATAATTAATTACTCATCTCTTTAAAGGAGTTGGCATTTTGAAACGTTGATGAATTAAAGTACCTGAATTAAAAAGTATTTCACGGAAAAAGAAGAAGCTACGCACCAAAAAAACACTAATCAGCGAATCATAATCAAAGGTTCCAGCCGACAGCAACTTATTCCAATTTCTACAGCTCAAAATTTGTATTCTTATCTCGAGTCATCGATTACCCAGTTTACCCCATTTAGTCGTGTTAAATTAATAACAAAAATCCAATGAGTATAACCAATTGCCAAAAAAAGTGGACAGGTAACCAAGTAAGAAAACAATTTGTACAGTTTTTCGAGGAAAAGAATCATTTGTTTTACAAGTCATCCCCAGTCATTCCCTTAAATGATCCAAGTATCTTGTTCATTAATGCTGGTATGAACCAGTTCAAATCCATATTTTTGGGTACTGTAGAGCCAAACTCCGAAATGAGTAAACTGGTAAGAGTCGCGAATTCCCAAAAATGCATTAGAGCTGGCGGTAAACACAATGATCTGGACGATGTCGGGAAGGACGTTTACCACCACACTTTTTTTGAAATGCTTGGATCTTGGTCTTTTGGGGATTATTTTAAAGAAGAGGCCATAGACTGGGCATTTCAGCTTCTAACCAAGGTTTATGGCATTTCTGAGAATAGATTATATGCCACGTACTTTGGTGGAGATCCAAAGATTCCGTCGTGCCCTCCTGATGAAGACGCTAAAAGAATATGGTCAAAGTATTTACCAAGCGAAAGAATAATATCTTGTGGTAGTAAAGAGAATTTCTGGGAAATGGCTGATACTGGCCCGTGCGGACCCTGTTCTGAGATACATTATGATAGAGTTGGAAATAGGGACGCCTCACACTTGGTTAACCAGGATGATCCAAACGTAATAGAAATATGGAATTTGGTGTTTATGCAATATTACAGAGAGACTGACGGCTCATTGACACCACTACCAAAAAAGTGTGTGGATACTGGTATGGGATTGGAAAGATTGGTGTCAATATTACAGGAAAAGACTAGTAACTATGATACTGACTTATTCGAGCCAATATTTGAGCAAATATATCAGATAATGGTATCTGAGGGACTTAAGATACCTAGATATTCAGGAAAGGTTGGAGAAAAGGAAGACCCTTTGATGATTGATATGTCTTACAGGGTAATCGCTGATCACATCAGAACTTTAACTGTGGCTATTGCAGATGGATGCATTCCAAGCAATGAAGGAAGGGGATATGTATTGAGGAGAATACTAAGGAGGGCAGTTAGATATGGGTCACAGTACTTGATGGGAGGTTTAGGAGGAGGAAATCCTTGGTTTTACAAGCTTGTGGATAGTGTCTCTGTTGCGATTGGGGAATATTATACAGAGATACCTGAGAGTATTCAAATGATCAAGGAAATCATACTTGAGGAAGAAGTGCAATTTTCAAAGACTTTGTTTAAGGGAACCGAGAGGTTCAACAAAGTAGTTAATAAATTGGTCTCTAAATCGAAGCCGGAAATGCACAAAACTGAGGGTGAGACCATAAGATCCGTCTTTCCTGCCAGCGAGGCTTTTCAATTATACTCGACGTATGGATTTCCAATGGACTTAACTGAGCTAATGGCCCGTGAAAAGAATTTCGACTTTGATCATGAGGGGTTCCAAAAGTGCATGGAAAACCATCACTTGGCTTCCGAAGGAAAGAACGGGAAGTCCATGAAGGAATTGACTTTGAAACCAGACATTCAGAATAATCTATTGTTAGATTTTGGCCTCAAGGAAACTGATGACCAATACAAGTACCAGAACTTTTCTTCGCAAGACTTGGATGGATTTGGATCGTCTCTTGTTGCAATTTTTGATGGAAATAACTTATTTACAAGTATAAAGAGCCACGGAGAAGTGATAGGACTAATATTCGACAGGACAAATTACTACTCAGAATCTGGTGGTCAGGTATCCGATATAGGATTTATAGACTTCTACAACGAAGAGGAAAATCAAAGTGGTAAGTTCCAAGTACTTGACTGCAAGAAATTCGGCAATTATGTATTACACCTTGGAATCTTATTGGAGGGAGAGATTTCCATAAGTACCGGGCTAAAGAGCGTGATGTTTGTGGACTATCCAAGAAGGAATCTGATAAGAAAGAATCACACGGCAACACATTTACTTAATTTCGCTTTAAGACAAGTACTTGGCGAATCTTGCGATCAAAAAGGCTCGGTGGTTGATCCAAATCGATTAAGATTTGATTTTTCGTCACAAAAGCCTTTAAGTTTGGAACAAATAGAGTCCTTAGAAAGCATAGTGAGAGGAATCGTTTCGGAAGAGAAGCAGGTTTACTGCGAGATTGTGGAGTTAAATTTAGCCAAGGAAATTCCGAATATAAGAGCTATCTTTGGAGAAGCTTATCCAAATCCCGTAAGAGTACTTTCTGTTGGAAAAAAAGTCAAGGATTTAATGGATGCTGGCAAACCTGAAAATGTTTCAACTGAGTTCTGCGGAGGGACTCATGTTGAAAATACAAAAGAAATACTCTCATTTACAATAATTAGTGAGGAGGGAATTGCAAAGGGTATCCGTAGGATATCAGCAGTAACTGATAAACTTTCAGAGGAATCTATTGAAAATGCGAGAAAACTGGACTTAGAGTTTAGGGAATTGTCTAAATTAACCGGCAAGGACCTTGAGAAGTCAATAAACAAGTGCAAAGCAAAATTGGATGATACGAAGCTGCTACCTTTACTGGAGAGAAGAAACCTGGCAAGGATTATTGATGATCAGTACAAGAGAGTTATAGCGGAGTCAAAGAAGAGACAGAAGGAAAGGCTAAATGCAGCAAAGGAACTTGCGATACAGATTTCTCAAGAACATGGCGAGATACTTGCGAGTAACAGTAAAATGGCAAACAAGCAACCTTTAATTTTGAATCTAACTCGCATGGAGGGAGACTCAAAGTCAATGGATGTTGTTGCTCAGGAGCTGAGTAAAGGTTACCCGGAAACTCCACTGATGTTATTTACCTCTGGAGAGTGTAATGACTTTGGAGTTTCCGTTATTTCGGTCATTCCAAAGTCCATAGTTGATAAGATAACTTCGATTACCTGGTTGAAATCTACTTTGGAAATTTGTAACGGTAAATGTGGAGGTACCGATTTACGCTGTGTCGGATCTTCTAAGGCCGGGCATAATCAAATAGATCAAATGATTCAATTTGCTCTGGACCTATTTAATAGAGAGAGTAATTAATACGGTTAGTTCTAAACACAAGAGGACCTGTGGTTTCAATTAGATTGCTTCCAGTTGTATTTAACAGGACAAAATCCCAAAAAAGAGAGAATCTCGTTAGTTACAAAGTGGTTAATTAGTTAGTTGTAATAAGAAGACGTGACTTCATAATTGCTAGGAATTTAACTACTAATCTAGATTTTTTTTTTTTTCGAGGGTCAACGAATACAGTTTATCTTTCGATCGGTTATGTCTTTTATCATCAAATTCTCCCCTTAATAGAAAAGAAAGTTTAGATTAAACGATGGATGGAGCTGCTGCCGAGATCTTGGGCCACAATTCGGCACATTCTTTACCAACAGGGCCGGTAATAGCAGATCCCTTCATTTCCCCCTTTGGGTTGACAATAACACCTGCATTGTCTTCAAAGTAGATGAAGGTACCTTCTGGTCTTCTAAAAGCTTTACGCTGACGCACAATAACTGCCGGCCAAACCTTCTTTCTTAACTCCGGCTTACCTTTTTTTACTGTAGCCAAAACCATATCACCAATTGAAGCGGACGGGAGACGGTTCAAGCATGATCCTGTACCTTTAACTGCAATGATGTATAAATTCTTACCACCGCTATTGTCGCAACAATTTATAAGTGCTCCAACATTCAAACCGAGAGTAATTCTCATTTTGGCACCACCTGCAGCTCCTCTTCCTCTCTTCATCTTTAACTAAAAAACGACAGCACAACTTTCAATCAGATTTTTAAAATGAATGGAGAAATCTCCAGAGAGTCCGTCTTTTTTTCTTTTATTTGGTCTTGTAGTCTCAAGGAGTCTTTATTTCAATCGTCTTTTTCAGTTAATTTTTTAGCGCCTGCAGTTAAACTATAGTAAAAGTATTATTTATATTTATTTATGTAATTTGTTGCTTTTAGCTTTCGATGCAATTCAATTTTCTTTATTTCTAATTATTTTGAGACATTTCGTTCTTGCCGCCATTTCATACCCTTTTCTGACATTATTTTGAGACAAATATAAAACATTGGGAGACGAGACGGGATACCCCGCCAATATTGAAAAGTAAAATGTATCATCTCGATTTGTTCTTAATATTTTTCATGTTAATTTTCATCTTTTCACATTTATTTCGCGCGTATCTGTTTCTGTGTGCCAATCTGTAAGTTAGGATAATCGCAGTGAGCCCAGATCAATAGTTTGATTAGTTAATACGATTATTGAACAGCTGGCCAAATCTGAGTGGAGTGTCTTTTTGAAAATGAAGTTTCACAAGTTGAGTGATTTTCTTCATATGATTGATAAAAGGCGGTTCACTTTTTATTTGATTAAAATTGAATCATGTAAATTGATACAATAGGAATAAGAAAATAAAACATATTCGATTAATTGCGGAGTATCTTTTTTTTATTCTCTCGATTAATTTGATAGTTATATACGAGTAGTTGAGAGGAAGAGTTTGGTTAAGTCGCGGGTATTTGCGATATATTTAAAAGAAAAGACTTTGTTACATTAAATTCACGGTGTATGTTATGATAAATGTATCACTAAAGCCAATTTTTGACGGTATAATAAATGGCAACGCTTTACGTATAAATGATTGTTTGATTTGGTTTGATTTTGGTATAGAGAATGAGTCAAACTTCGATAAATCCGTATTATTTGATTTGGAACTACCACATTTAATTTTGTTGACAAATTTCCCAAAAACATCACTAGGTGGTTTACCCATACTAAATAGGGTTTTGATGGAAAAAGGGGTATATTCAAAGATACCCGTGATATGCACTGAGCCTATTTTCAGATTCGGTAATAATGTTTTGAGTGATATTATCCAGGGTATGAGCATTAAGGACCAGGAGAGAGGACTGCAATATACTTGTAATCTTGATGGGTACAAAAATTTGCCATTTAACCTTGAAGATATTGAGGGAATTCTTGGAGACAATGTATGTAGATTAAGATATTATCAAACCTTTAATATTCAGTTATTACAGTCTAAAAATAGCAACTCTGATGATGGGAATTCAGTAGTAACAAATATTAATTTGAAGGCCTTACCAAGTGGCCTTGAGTTGGGCTCGACTATTTGGAACATGACAATAATTTCGGAATCTGGTAATTGGGAATTTGTTTATGTTGCTGACACTGTTTCACATCCTTATTGGCATGTCACACCTTCGGACCTGGGAAACTTGAACAAACCAGATGTTTTAATTCTTGGGATCAATACAAGGATTTCGAATTTCCCGAGCAATTCTTTTTCTTTCGACTCAAACTTCCGGTTTAAATCTCCAAAGTCATTTTCAAATCGTTTGAATTCAATAAAAAAATTTGTTAACACTTTATTAGATTGCTTCAAAAAGAATAAAAGTGGCACAATATTGATACCTACGCAATTGGACAGCCTATTATTGGAATTATTGTGTTATTTAGATGCTGTTTGGAATAAGGGAAAGTTAGTGTACCCAATATTCGTGGCTTCACCCTTAATTAAATCTTTTCTGCTTTCTGTTAAAACTTTAATAGAATGGATGAGCTTGGAGATTAGGTCTGAATTCTGTGACTCAAGGTTTAATCCTTTTCATGATTTAAAAAACATAATTCTTGAAACAAATTTGAGAACTTTGAGAAATGAAAATTTGACCAAAATACCAAAAATCATCTTTGCTTCTCCAGAATCCATGGACTACGGATACTCGAGAGAACTGTTTTCAGAACTAGCATCTAATGATAACAATACAATTTTGTTTATTAGGGAACCAAAAGAGAATACATTTGCTCATTTTATATGGAACAAAGAACTCGGGTTACGCAGATCTGATAATTCTTATATACAATCCTTTATTAACTCTGATAGTCGCATTATTCCCACAAATATTCTTGAAAATAATGAGGACTTTTCATATTCTATTGAGCTTCCGATTATCAGATTCACTCCTTACAGACAGGATGAACTCTATGCAATGTATCTTTCTCATAAGGAATCGAAAAAGATTGATGATCAAGATAAATCTGTTAATAAAGAATTGGCAAGCAGTATGGTTCTGGATGATTCGACATCCAAAAGTGATGAAATTGAAATGATTGTAGATGATCCAAAAATTGAAGAAAATAATAATTCCGGTATTGATTGTAGTAATAATAACTATGATATGGATAGTAGCAATAATACTGATAGGTTTGTTGATAATGATACTAACTCAAATTCGAAATTGAATTCCAATTTAGAAAGTAATTTGGCAGATAATAATGATTGCTTGAAGGTGAAAACTGGAGAATTTGATAACCAGAATATTAGTTCATCAATTCAAGCGAAAATTGACTTTTTAAGATCAAGATTAGTACCTGTTAATTTTGATGAGGATTTAGTGAATCTGAATACATTGTCTTCCAATGGCAGTTCTTCTAATTCCTCTTCATTTTACAGCGGTAGTACCAATATTGGGACCCAAAATAATCAGAATTCTAAGCCTAATAGAGACGACTATGGATGCTTGTTAGACAATGAAACTCTTCAAACAATTATCGATTCTTGGAAGGATGCTTCCAGTGATCTTGATGTCTCGTCATATTATAACTTGAACAACAAAGATGACGATAGGAACAATTTGAACAGCGGTAACTCCATCCAAATTATGGTTCCCAAGAGAAGAAGAGATTTTACGGATTCAAAAGAAGACGATCCCTTTTCAAATTTAGAAAATAGCAAAGAAAAGGAAACGTTCTTAGAATCTAATGGGAAAACTGACTCCATCTTGATTAGAAATTCAAAGGCCAGTAATAGTTTAGTTGCCATGGGAAGCATTGAGAGTAATATTGCATTTTCTGCAAATAACATTCCCGAATGGAGAATACATTTTCGACAATTATTAGGTGGTACTGAGCCATTTAGAATAACTCATGATAAGAGTAAGATAGAAGTTAGATCAAAAGTTGTTTTAATTGATGGATTGGAGTTGAAAAGTGGGCTGTCATCTTTACTGCCACTTATTAATAGCTCAAACCCAAGAATGATAATTTTGCTTTCTGATTCCAAGAATATTACTGAGGAGACTATTATTTCTTATTATAAAACACTCCTGATGTCACTCCCGAATCCTCCAAGAAACATTGTTTCTTCAAAAGTCAAGGATGAAAATTTAATTGAATTTTCTTTGAATAATAGCACTCAAGCAGTTTCTTTTGACAGCTCTGTATGGGATGATATTTCTACTGGTGGGTTTCAGATTGTTCAGAATGGGTCGACGCCCTCAGCTGTCTCACAAAGCTCTGGTAATTTTGGTAAGAACTCTATCTCAAATTATTACGCTTTTTCGAAAGTTGACAATATTTCAGCAAAAACATCAAAAGATAACCAAATTGTATTTGTGAAGAAAAATACTGATATTTCCCAGGAAGAAATTAACGAACTTATGGATTCTGTCAGTAATATTGCAATTAAACATGAATTTGAGTCAAACTCTTTAAATACTGGAAAAGAAAACAATGGGTGTAATTATGTTTCGAGTGATTTATTTGATTTAAACAACTTCCAAACCCACCCTTACAAAGTTCTGAATGAATTAGTTAATAAGACTATTAAAAGAGATAAAAACCAGCCACAAAAAAAAATTCATAGAGAAATATTATTATCAAAGTCACGTGGATTACGCCATATTGTTTCTGAAATGAGAAAGCAAAAACCATTGCCAATTATCAATATTTCCCCCAAGGGTGGAATAATTTCAGTCAATAATGCTGTTGCCTTTTCTTCGAACCATTTAAACAGGAACTTCCGAATATCTGATAATGATCAAAGTTCTAACTCCAAAGAACTGCCCTCCTGTAAATCGTCTTTTATCATTAAGAAAGGTAAACATTTAATTAATAAATCAAGTATGGATGATGTTAATATTTGGAATTTGCATGCAACACTTCATCCTTATTATTACATTGCAAGAGGAATAATCCGCAATCAATTTGCGATCTTGTAGTTTTAACATAATTAGTTGAGTATATTTATTTCTTCAATTCATTTTTTTTTCTAGGATCTACGTGTAAATAGAAGAAACTATTTACCGGTATATGCATGTTTGCAATACGTTTTTATTTCTAATTTGTCCACATAACGCGGAATGAAAATTTTAAGAAACCCGATATCTGGAAATATTATTTTTATATTAAATTAAAAATAGTAAATATCGATTATATAATAAATGATAGAGTGATGATACATAAAGATGAATTAATTGATGAGAAGGAGGATGACGAACAAATAATAGTTCCCTTGTCATTCCACGATTCAAAGAAATATAGGTGAGTATAAATCAAAGAAAATAGTTTATTTTGTTCTTAATTAAATATCAAATAATCCAAAATTTTCTTTTCTTATTTTTTTAAAATAATACTTTACAGAAATTTTCCCATTTTGATTTCTCAGGATTTAGCAGATAAATTAACGAGGCAATATACAAGAAAGGCCTATTTTAAGTTAATTAACATATTAAACAAGGAATGTGATGCAATATATTTCCAATTTTCAAGCAGAAATATAACTGAAAACATAAACAATGGAGGAATTTCCATTTTGGATCATATAATTAAAAATTCTGGGTGGTCGATAGTACGACAGGATGTAGAAATAAATAAAGTTGAGTCAATAAAAGAAATAGAATTGAAAATGGTTGAATTATCCTTACCTGAAATAAGAATTTCACCGAGGGATTTATGGTATTATGAACGATCACTAATTGGTAAAATATTATATAATGAAATATCTCAAATAAATTTCGAAACTAATGAACATCTGCCAATAAATGTAACAGCAATGGGAACTGAAGATGATAATGAGCATTTTTCTTATAAGAAAATGAAAATATCCGGATTAGTGACGGACAATACAAATTTTGTAATAGTTCCAAAATCTGTACGAATAATAATAGTAATAATACTTTCAAGAGAGTTTTTTAATTACTCAAGCAGTGGTTTTTTATGGTGGAGAGGAATAATTTCATTCTTTAAGGAGTATTTAACATCAAGTAAACAGTCTATTGAGAATCATTTTATTTCAGTATTACTCTCATGGAAAATCAGAAAAGATGATAATAAAAGTGAAGATTATTTTCACGTCTTTTGGGAAGGTATTTTATCTCAAATTACGGTTACTCAAACAAGTATTAATGATTTTGTCGAGAACTTGAGATTAATTCTAAATAGATTTCAGAAAGACAAGGAGTTTATTAAGAGCTTAGTTTCTTATTGCGAATCAAATATTCTGGAATCCATTAATTTGTCTGTTACACAATTAAAAAATGATCTAATAGATGGGTCTCTTGTTTGGACCGGGAGAAATATAAAGATATTAAATTCTGGACCACCAATAATAGTTAGTGACTCTAGAGATTATCAGAGGTTATTGAACTT
Source organism: Cryptosporidium felis (assembly GCA_014529505.1). Taxonomy (NCBI): domain Eukaryota; phylum Apicomplexa; class Conoidasida; order Eucoccidiorida; family Cryptosporidiidae; genus Cryptosporidium; species Cryptosporidium felis. The sequence continues at coordinate 111,661 of JABXOJ010000012.1, forward strand.
ATCCAAGATTACGGAAGTCAAATTTTTAAAAACCTCCATAACTTGCCATTTTATTTCATTCTCTGAATTAGATTGGTATAATTCTCTAAGTATTCATATAATTGATTCGAACAAAGATTTCCATCAAGAAACAACAAGAATTATTAATCTGAAATTACCAATAGTAATATTGTATTACAAAATCAATAATACTCTTTGTGATTATGGGCAGTTCAATTTATCTTCAACAATTACTCTATTAGATGATTTTATTTCTAACAGAAGTAACGACATTTGCTTAAATAATGATTCTGACAAAGATGATCTTGAAAGTGATATAGATTTATTTCTAAATAACAGTGAATCATTCAGAATAAGAAGAATTTTAAACAAGCCACAACTTAATTTTCAGGAGTGTTTAAACTGTAACAGCAATAACTTAAAGGGGAATAACTACATAAACCAGTCAGTATCACTTAAAAATTCCCTTAGACTCTTACTTTTGCCTTTAACAACAAATAATTTAAGTAAGATTTGGATGGATAACAATATGGTCGATAAAGATCTATTTATAAGCGATATTCAAAAGGTTTCAAATTGGACCTTAACTCCAAGAAAGGAGTTATTTTTGGCATATTATTGGAAAAATTACAAAATCGGAAACTCAAAATTAATTGTTAAAAATACTAATGACTTTTCAATATTAATGGATAAACCTGAATACAAGGATTTTAATATTCAAATTCTAAGATTAATATTTTACGAGTTAATTGTACAAAGAATGTCAATGTCGTTTCAGATTTCGACAATTAAATCAAAAAATATTATTGAGCATTACAATTCGGAAAATATCCAAATGCTTAAATGCTATAATAGCCTAAGTAAATGCATTGCTCCAAATTACAACTACATCCACCAGCTAAGTTTACTTAAGGATGATAATAATATTTTGGTTGAAGTTATAAACATTATTGTCAAAGATAACCAACCAAATGCTCAAATAATGGCTGAAAATGATGAATTAGTTAACATAGATAAGAGTGACGAGATAACCGAGTTACAAAATTCGAATGTGAATCAAAATTCAAATCTCATTTGCAATGATAGTGATAATGGCAATAATGCAGGGTTTATTAATTCACACAACTCAGTACCTTATTATATTTTACATTCGAAATCAGAAAATAAATATGAAAAGACTGAGCTTAATACAGGTATAGATGATATAATAAATTATAGATATGAGTATAATCTGAGCAGGTACGATTATAATGACGACAAAATTAACAAAAAAAAAGAATGGGAATTTTCTAAATATTATACGATCTTTAATAATTTATCTAATGTTAAGTATAGCGTAATAGATGAGATATTGGTTTGGCAAAAAGATGTACCATTTATTGATGAATTAATAAGTGAATCATTTAACGAGCTTTTAAATTACAACTTTGACAAAAATAATTTCGATTACTATTACTTATTGACATCTTATATATCCTGCTTATCGATTAATTATACTCACTTCGCAGTAGTACCGTATATAAAGATAAACAATACAACCAATAATAAGATGGATAATTCCAAAATTAACCAAAGTATTAAATTATTAAATGAAGAAATATATCCAACAAATTACTTAGATTGCTATTCAAACTATTACAAAGATTGTTGTTTGGATAGTATTTTAAATAATTGGCTTAAGTTGAATACCTTAAATAATAATTGTCAACTGATTGAAAATGATATGATTGATGAAACTCTTGGAAGAATTGATGATGAATGTTTAAATATGAAAAACTTAAAAAGAATTACTGAATATAATATCAAATGTTTAATAAAATCTCTTGAGTCTTTCTTCTTTAAGAATGCACCATCAGAGTACTCACTCTCTTTGGAAGTTGAGATAATGAATGATACTAATTATGTTAAGAACGAAAGAAAGTCTATAAAAATATTATATTCTTGGTGTGAATCGTTCGTAAATAATAAAGAAAGCAAAAATGAAACAAATGAAAGTAATGAGATATTCATAAATAGTAATGATTACTTTCAACCAATAAACTGGTTTGTACTATATTATGATTCAATATGGCATCCATTATTACCATTTAAATTTTCCCTTGGGTGGTTATCCTGTCCAACGCATATTATTTCAAGGATAATAATAAAAATCAAATATATTTTGATAAATTACTATTTTACCTTAATACAAATCAGATCATCGGACATTTACTCATCATATGAAATTTCACTCGAAAAATCAATTCCATCTTCATATATTCCATTAAATCCTCCATACTACATTAAATTTAAGCAAGTTATTCCAAGTAACATCATCAAATTACTTCTAAAGAAATTTATTTCATTCCCACTCTCATTGCAGCTTTTATATTATGACCACAGTCACATGATTTCGAGATACTTTTTAATAGAACCACATAGCATTTATACATTAGAACTGAATAAAAAAGGAATAATAATAAGAAAAAATTACTACCAAACTTTTTGGAAGCATCATTTTCAGTATGATTCTTATCCTATATTAAAATGTCCGTGCTCAAGTTCTTTATTCGATAAAAGTTGGAGAAATCATCTATTTAATTCACATTTCATTTATATAAATGAAATATTGCATGTCAATAAAATTCCAATTCATTAATTTCACTAACTTTGGCGCGCTCACTTATGATTAAGGCTCATAATGAATTTTCCATCTTTCACCTTAAACTGTCTTGAAATATAAACATTAAAAAATAGGAAAGGAGAATTTTTAATGAAAAAAAGGGTATTGACACTGGGAAAAGTAGAAAATATAAAATTGAAATTTGGAGAAGATATTTGGGAAAAATACAGAGAATTGGTTTCTGATGAAAATGAAAAGCTAATATTAGAGTTCAGGGTGATATTTGAATCGAAAGATGATAAAGCTTATAAATTAATAAATGATTATGTTCATTTAATGAATAAAAGAGTGTGTGATCGTTCTAACGAAAATAATTGTTTACTCTGCGATTCACTAATACAGGAATGCGAAACCAAATGTGGAAGAAAAAAATACGCAATTATACTGGCAAGAAGCGATGGGTTAACAGTGAAACAAGAAAAAATAACTGGTGGAAAACCTTTTGATTTTGATATTGCATGGAATATCAAAGAAAAACAAAAACACTACGAGTTGAATGGATTGTTGTCGGAATCTATATTACCTTATTTTAAATTTCCAATAACATTGTTTCAGTACTCTAGTTCAAGAATGTTTTTAACATTATCATCTTCAACGAGTAATAAAATCATCTGGAGTTCTAATACATTTCTTGTGAATAATTTTACGAAGTTTAGTTTCGACTCTGAAAACAATGACAAAAATACTTCGATTATTTTTGAATCAATTAAAAAAAATGACTTAAATGAGGAATTACGAGAAGATGATGTTAAGGCTTCAAATACTGATATAAATGGTGTATTTATCTATAATGATTCAAGGCTAAGAGTAATAAGTAGAGGACAAGTGAATGTAAAAAATTTGAAGAAGTATAGCGTTAGTCACTTAATTGAAAAAACGATTGAGATGCACAAATTATTTAAAAGTTACAGAAAATTAATTCAAAGTAATACAAATATAGTAAGAATAGTTAATCAGCAAAATAACTGGAAAATTGAAGAAAATACTGACGAAAATATAAATATCAAGGTGGAAGATAATTATCCCTTTATATCTGAAGATTTAACTAATGAAGACGATTTTGAGGCCTTGAAAATGCAGGAAAAAAAGAAAAATCAAGAAGAAATACAAGAGGAAGTCACAAAACTCCAGAAAAGTCACCAGGAATTAAAATTAATGATTAAGGAAAAAGAAGAACAAGTAGAAAGATTGTCTGAAGAAAATAACGAATTATTTAGAGAAATAAATATTCTTAGAAGTGATTTGATCAACAAAATATCTTATTGTATATATCCAATAACATTGGAAAAGAAAACTGGAAATATGAGAATAAGAAATATATTATTGCCTTTATTTAATATTATCTACAATTTTGATAATAAACACGATCCAGAAATTTCATCATCATTGGGCTATTCTCTACATTTCGTTGAAGTAATCACCAAAATATTGGAAATACCAAACTCTAAAAATATCCAAGTTAAGGGTTCATTTTCGAAGATAAATGAGCTCCCTTTGTATTGTTATCCCAGTGTTGAAAAGAAACATTTAATAAAGGCTTTGAGATTTTACAAATCAATTATTTACGATATATTGAGTTATTTTAACATTAATTGTAACAGTATCAGAAAAATATTGTCCTCAAACAATGCACTATATATGATAATAGCAATTAAAAATTACTTAAATAGCATATAAACTTTTAGAAATAATTAAAAAATAAACTGCCGTTTAATTAGAGAATATCAAGATCAGTTATAATAAATTATTATAATCATTTAATGCCTTGATTAATTTTGATTTAATAACATCATTTAATTCAGAAGATATCTTGATACCGTCTATTATATCGCTATAATATTCCTTTTCAATGAGAAAATCCCGAAAGGAGTTTTCAAAAAACCTCAAGTTTTGAGTATCAATATGATTCAAAAATCCGTTTTCAATCAAATATATTATGCAAGTAAGAAATTCTGGTTCAGTAAACTGAAATTGTTGCTGTTTAAATAACTCCTGGAATAGCCCATATTTATTATTAATTGAATTAGAATACTGTTGAGATTCCTTTGATTGAAGAAGGCTCAATTTCAGATTTTGTGAGACTTTTCTAAGGTATTTAAGCTGCGTAGAGGATCCAATTCTACTAATAGATAATCCAAGATTAAAAGCTGGCCTGATCCCTTTAAACATTAAATCACTGTCCAGGATAATATGTCCATCAGTGATTGATGTGATGTTGTTTGGTATATAGGATGAGTAATTGTTCGATTGTGTCTCAACAATTGGCAAAGCAGTAAGCGATCCTCCACCCTTTTCATCCGATAATTTTGAAGATCTCTCGAGTAACCTACTGTGAATATAAAAAGTATCCCCGGGATATGATTCTCTTCCTATTGGTCTCTTTAAAAGTAAATTAATCTGCCTATAAGCATTAGCTTGCTTGGACAAATCATCATATACAATAATGCAATGCTGTCCATTATCTCTAAACCATTCTCCCATTGTACAGCCTGTGAATGGAGCAAGAAACTGGAGAGAGGCTGCATTTGATGCAGTTGCTGCCACTACGATCGTATATTTTAAAGCATCTAAAACAAGAGTTTTAATTAATGGATAAAGTGTGAATGATTAATAACAAAATCTGGAATTTTCCTCTGTTTAATTGACTTACCGTACTTTTCAAGTAGCTTGACAATTTGAGCAACACTGGATCTTTTTTGTCCTATTGCAACGTAAATACAGTATTTTCTGGTATTAATGTTGTCGTAAAATTTTCTCTGATTGAGAATGATATCCAGAGCAAGAGAAGTCTTTCCGGTACTTCTGTCTCCAATAATAGCTTCTCTTTGTCCGAGTCCAATTGGAATAAGCGAATCGATGAATTTAATACCGGTTATAAGTTGCTCGTTAATAGATTTACGATCAATGATACCGGGAGCTTTAACATCAATTTCTCTCCTCTCAAGATTGGCAATGGAAGATAAAGATTCATTTCCGTCAATAGGATTTCCAAGAGCGTCAACAACTCTCCCAAGGAGCTCTTTTCCAACTGGGCAGTTGACGATACTATTAGTAGAAAAAACTGGATCGCCTTTTCTTATATTTCTATCTTCTCCTAAAATTAAAACTCCAACATTATTGTTTTCAAGATTAAATGCTATTCCTTTTTCTCCAGAGGAGAATTCAACTAATTCTCCAAATTTCACGGATTTAATTCCATCAACCTGCGCAATTCCATCACTAACTGAGATAACGTTTCCAGAAGTTAGTGCTGAGTTATTCCTGGATATAAAGTCGGTAAAAGAGGACCGGAAATTTGGAAACGAATTGCAATAATTATTTGGTTTTCTATAGTTCAAAATAGGCTTAAACTTTGTTACGAGAATTGATTTTGAATTTAAAGAAAAAACAGGTGCCAATTTATTTAATAATATTCCAAAATATCTGAAATTATAATTTAGGATGATACTTCTATTAATTAGTTTTGCTGCATTTTTTGAATAACTGGTAACTGGCATATTAGGAGCTAGAATATAATATTATAGACTAGTTTGTAACAATGTAGTTTGAGTACTGTGAGTAGAAACCAATAATTAGAAAAGGTATTAATATGTGTTTAATTGTAGTAGTCTAGTTTTCATTGAAATTTTTTCCATATTTAGTTCTGGAATTTTTTTTATTTAAATAAAATACCCGGTACCCTTTTAAAAATAAAGGGAAAAAATCGAGATTTGCGAAGATTTAATTTAAAGTTTTTTAAAACAACAGTAAAGGTAGGAATAGATATAAATAGAAGTATAACACTAAATTTTGTTTTCTATTTATAAACAGTAATAAGTTTTCTAATGTTTTTCATCTTCCATGCGAATTTTCTCAAAATATGGATGAGCAAGAGCTTCTCTTGGGAGAATTCTCTCAGCATGGTCATATACAAGCATTTTATCAAGGAGATCCAGAACAACGGGGTTGACAAGATGTTGGTTTTCACCATTAATAAATTTGCTCCAGGGTTTTTTTGTGTGTCTTCCGAGTAAGTCATCAAAATAAGGTTCGAGTTGTTTCTTGTACTTGGTGAGATATTCAAATAGTCCATCAGTACCTAGAACACGAGCAATCTTTACTAGCTGGTCATTGTTGTCTACTCCGCAAAAGAAAGGGTCTCTTTTAAAAATAAGTCCAGCAAGGACACAACCTAAGCTCCAAATATCAAGAGAATAGTCATAATATTGAAAATCAATGAGTAATTCAGGGCCCTTGTAATACCTGCTGGCAACTCTCACATTGTAATCTTGTCTTGGATGATAGAACTCAGCTAGACCCCAATCAATTAACCTCAATTCTTTTTTCTTAGGATCAATAATCACATTATGCGGTTTCACATCACGATGCATAATGCCTTGTGAATGGCAAAAATCTAATGCCTTCAGAATCTGATAAATATAAAATCTGATGTCGTAATCAGTAAATGTTGGGAATAAGCTCTTAAAGTCGATATTATCCAGGCATTCAAAAACTAAACTAATTGTACCACTGCTCGGATCCTTAATGATGTCCAATAACTTGACAATATTGGGCCCACCATGCAAATTATATAGTATCTTTATCTCCCGTTTGATCTTCTTTCTCTTAACTGGTCTTAAAACCTTAATTATAACTTTCTCATTAGTGACAATATTCATTCCTTCAAAGACCTCACTATACTTTCCTCTCCCCACTTTTCTCATTACTTCATAATTATTTGGATTACTATATTCTATTTGAAAGTTCTCATAGTCCCAATATTCACGAGGCTTGTAAACATTTACATCAGAGTATAATTTTGGGAGTGGCCATCTATTTGATGAATTATTATTACTCATTATTATTGTCGAATTGGTTTGAACAAGAGAAAGAAATTTCGATAAAAAAGTAAGAAATCAAGGATATTACGAATAAATGCCTATATGTATTCTTATTTTTTCTCTGAATTCTTTATTTAACTTCACTTTTGTTCAATTTCATATAACTTAAATGGGATTATTGTTTATTGCTTTCCTCGAATTTAAAATGACGGATACGAGATATCTAAATTTTATTCCTTTGTAATTTTATTTTTGAATAATTTTATATCACAAAAATAATAAACTTAAAGAATAAGGTGGTACATTACAGGAATTAATTATTTTGTTTCAATATCTTAACAATCCTCTAAAAATAAACTCTTGTAGTGGAGGTTACTGTTTATCCTTGTTAAAATACAGAGTATTTTTTGGAAATGTATTCTGACTTTCCTTTTGTTTTCGTAATATTTCTGACAATTCTTTTTCGCTTCCACCTCGTTTTCTTTCAATTTTACCTTAACCATTAATTATAATTTAAGTCTCAAATTATGGCGCTAAACTGAGACTAGGACGGTTACATTATCTATGAATAGTTTGCATAAGGTATTTGCCCTTTAAAAATGTTTATAATTGCAGCATAAACGAAAATGAATAATTGTACATTTTGACGAGTAAAAATTGATTTTGTTAAATCCCCAATGGGATATCCAGTGCTTATAAACAATAGAATTTGCAAAAAAAAAAAAATATGGTATTATTTTATTACCGATACTTCCTTATTTTGAAATTATACCTATGTTTCATAAAATCACTTTCAATATATTACGTGTAATGCATGACATTATTATCCACATTGCAAAATTTAAATGTGTGTTTGAATTTTTAAGGTTATTGGTATAATAATTGCGCACATTGCCCGTATTCAATTAGAGAGAAGCAAGGTAACATTTGGATGAAGCTTTAATTTTTATTTGAAAATAATCGGCTCCAAACAATTAGAATATTCTAGATGTGTGTCTTGTGAAAAAAATAGCGGAATATCACAAGACGAGTACGCAAATTAACAAGTAGTCAGTGGAGACTGTACCAATTGAGTCTTCTAATTTATAAGTTAGTTGCAAGCTCGCCTTATGTTCGTTTTCCAATGTAGAAATCTAAAACATTTTAACAAGAACTTGTTTTTTGCGGCGGCAAATTTTGTTTATCTGAAACTTGAAAAAAAAAATATTTATGTACTAACATTGAGCGGGTGACACTCTAGCATTATTTTCATGTATAGGCAATTTTATTTTAAAATTTGAGTAAAATCATAAATTAAAGTATTATTGGCAACGAAAGTAGGAACTTAAAACGACCTCAGAAACTGAAGTCGAAAAATAAAGACAACTTTCTACCCGTAAACTCTAGAATTTAAACTTTGAGTGAAAATGATGCTAGCAAAGATTACTACTGAATCAGCAAAAAATGTTATTTATAAGGCACAGCAAAAAGTCCAAGATACAACGGATACATTGAACCCTCAAAAAATACTGGTATTTATACTGTGTATGGGCACATCTATTCTATTCATCTCCTTATCGTTTATGTTTTTGCCAATAATCGTTGTTTCACCTCATAAATTTGCAATATTATTTACATTTGGATCATTCTTTTTCATGGCAGGTTTTGCCGTAATGAAGGGGTTTTCCGGATTCCTTAAATATATGGTCGAGAGGGAAAGACTTCCATTTTCATTCGTTTATATTTCAAGCTTATCTTTAACATTATACGCAACGATATTCTTGAAGAGCTATTTACTAACTTTATTGTTTTCAATTGTGCAAATTATTGCACTGGTTTCGTTTTTAATAACAAATTTTCCAGGTGGATATAGCGCTTTAAATTATCTAACTAATAACATCTTTTCAAGCATTAAAAGCAGACTAGCATTTTCCACGAACAAAAACACTCCACTACCTATTTAAAACTTCCTTTCAAAATTCAAAACCAAAGCAAGAGAAACTAGAGGAAAGTTTAATAAATTATAACATTATTTGATTAAAATTAGTAGCTAGGGTCTTCGTAGCTATTGAAACTGGATGAAGAATCTGAGGAAAAAGATGACGATGAATCCGAATTTTCAATATATAGTAAATTTTTAGAACTTATAATTCCCGGTTCATGTTGGAGCAGTGGTGACTTCCCACCGATCTTGGCATTTGCAGATGTATCATCATCTTTGATTTCTCTGTTCTCTACTGATCCTTGATTTTTATTATTGGTGGTAATAAAAGTCTCATTTGATTCGGTTGCAGAAACATAAATTGACTCGAAAGTTGACTGATTGGTTTTGTTTTCGACTCTAGAATTGGAATTCACGTTAGGATTTAGATCGTCAAAATGAGAGTCCAATATATCCTCATTACTTAGGTCTTTCAAACCTATTAATTCTGGCAGCCAAATGTCACATTTTTTGAGGTTTGGTTTGCCAGTTATAATAATATTATGCTTTTTCACATTTGAATCATCCGTTCTAAGACAAGAAATTAAATCACTGAGTTGGTCAACTTGGTTAATATAACAGCTCACCCAGCTCTGTATCTCTTCAATGACATCCTTAAGAAGGTTTGGATCGTCTCTTTGATCCTGTACGTTTGTTCCTATTTCATAGAGTAAATTGTAAATTGGATACTTGCAGGCTTTGTTGTTATTTGACAGGGTTAAAATGATCTTTTTAATGGATATTTCTCTGTTATTAACGTTTATAATAACTCTTTGTCTCGATCTATCCCTTAATAGCTCTATTACTCTTCTATATTCCTTGCGATTTATTAATATACTGACTAATATATTGATGTTTCCGAGTCTATGAGACGAATCTAAACAAAACTGCTCAAGCCAAACTTTGTTGTTTAACTTGAAATATTGCAAGGATTTATTTGCAATCTTAAGCTCTTTCAGTTCCGACGCCGAATCGAGATAATTATCTTCAAATCTAACGTGAATATCCGGTTTCGTTCTAGAGTCTTGTGGCATCTGAACGGAATCTCTGTTAAACAAATAAAGCTTATATAATTCGTTTAAAATCATGTCCGAGTCTTCAATAATATGGTATTGTAGAACATACTGCAAAAGAGGCTCTTTCTTGCAGAATAGAATGAGATCCAAAACCATCCAATAGTAATCGTTTTCTATCTTGGCTTTAAGGTCTAACTTAACTTTGATGATTTCGAGTAAAAGCGTCAACAATTTTGAAAATGTTTCTTTTTGATTATTCGAATCTTCTTTTCCATGGTTTATTAGGACTTCTAATTTTCCAAGCAACACTTGGCCCCAAATTGGGCCTCTGTTGAATATAAAGGGAATTAGGTCCAACCTTTCAATATTAACATTGCATGGATTCGATTTGGTGCCGATAATATTTTCAATTAGTTTATCAACTGATAAATTAAGTTTAGAGTATTGTATTTTATTAAAATCGAGCTTAATTACAACATTCAGGGATGAGTTTAAAAGTAAGATATTAAAGTTGTTTAAATGATCTCCAATTTTCTTAATGGACTTTTTGTATGCATTTAGATTGTCCTCAATTTGATTATACAAGCAAACTACAGTATTGTCTTTAAATTTATCACTGAATATGGAAGGTACAATATAGTAATTACAAGAGCTCAAGGTAGAGTCTATATTTGAATTTCCAGGGTTAACAGGGCCTTGTTTCCTTTTCTCAAGTAATTTGATGTCATAAAGTCCGAATATCTTCTTGTCGTGTAGATTCATGACTATTATAATGTCTTCTACCAAGACGAGAGTAAAGTCTTGGAACTGCTCCCCGATATCAAGCACAAGATCAAAAGAACTTTGATTGAAAAGGTCTCTTAATGAAATTCTCTTGTTGGAGTAATCCAAGTGAGCACAATAAAGATTCTTATAAATATTAAGCAGGAATATATCTTTGAATTGAAGATTAGATTCAATAGCCAATTCCAAAGAGTGGAGTTTGACGGGCCTTTGTTCCTGATTCATCCCAATATTTATAAAAGGGACAAGGACATTTGGTTTTGTCTGCAGTAATATGCACTGAAATTCCATATTATACCAGAATTCGAGATTGTTTTCCACAATTTGCCAAACAGGATAAATTCCATTATCTTTAATAGAGTACAAGATGAATCTGGTATCTGTAACGACCACAATGGATGGACATGTTTCATATTCAGATGATGTCAAACTATTATTGATATCGTTACTTTCTTCCCACCAAACAATTCCTCTTAGCAACCTGTCGGTTTCAAAGTTGATTTTTGTTTCAATGTAGTCAATTTCGTTCCAAGAGTAGAAGATATCGCGGTTTTCTTTACCAAAGCGATCATCGAAGCTATAACCTTCTTCATGAATGTTGGATTGAGTGATTTTAATTTTTCTGAAAACAAGTAGCTTTTTATCACTATTGATATTTTCCTTTTGTACATAGGCTAAGTAAGAGTTTCCGAAACAGTAAGATTCAGGTTGTTTCCGCGAGTAGTTTCGATCTCCAATCTTGTTGTTTAGATACAAAATCAGGAATTCAGGTTTCGTAGAAAATTCATCCAGGTATAATTTTGGTAAATTAAATTCACAAACAAAATGGCGATTAATTTTAAGTAAGCTATTACATAACTTATTATAAATTAATAATTCGTCGTAATTCGTTGAATTAAAGTATATGTACTGTGAATCAATTAGAGTCTCATGACTAATATCCAACTTTTCTTCCTTTTCAAAATCCAATAGAGTCTTTTCGTCCAAATGCAAATATCCTAGTTCCGAAATGCTTCTCATTACCACTTAGGTTTCTTCAAACTGTTATGTTCAGAGAATCCTTTGATTTTGTCGCAGGCTTTAAACAATCTCTTCGAATCACGGCTGGAGTTTGTTTCAAAGTTAAGCAGGCACCATCAACTACTATTAAATAGCATGAGGTTGAAAATGATCGTAAAGCTGTTATAGTCAAGGATTGCTTTCAGTATTTGCAGTTTTATTCTTGAATAAATAAGTCTCCCTTACTCTGCAGGAATCAGTGGAACCCAATATTATCAATAACCCAAATTTCCCGAATAGTTTAATTATTTTCAGTGTGTGAACTTATTTTGCTTAGCGACCCACCTATTTCCTTTTTCTCAACAAAATGTGATTTGAAATCGCCGGGCGCGGTAAGTACGGGTACCCTGTTATTTCTCTTAAGATCGTAGTCATTAGAAATTTGAGGAAAGTAGAGGAGGGAAATGTATATGCACGTATGACAAAAAACTAGTCCTATTGGTAAATCTCGACGGAGAAATATTCTACTTCACAACGAAAACTTTTTTCCTTTCTCTCATGTTCAATTCCCAAAAATATTCCTGTAGGTGTTATTCAACAAGTTACAATAAATGCAACTTGTTAATCTAAAGGCCTGAAAGGCATTCGAGAGCAATGGCCCATCATAAATCTGTATGTCAATCAAATACTTCAAAGGATTAATCTTCAATAGCTGAATCGTAACTACATTATTTAAATTTATGTACGGTGTGTGGGTGCATTTTGACGACGATCTCCCTAAAGAGTTACTCGAGTTATCCTTGTCTGCTTCATCTTTTTTCATTGAAAAGTTCATACCGACTTTATTATCTTCATTTCCGTAATTGGCGCCATGTTCTAACTCACAACCACATTGAAGTCGTTTCCCGCCAGGAGTAATATCGAAATTATTGCAGTTAGATTGGTCATCAGTAACACTAGTAGAGGAGATAGTAGATGTTTGATTGTGAGTTTTGGGTCTGCATCTTAATTTGTGTGAAGTGACAAATTTCCACTCGTAGTTGGAAGACTTCAGAGTGAAGAGGACAATCTTAATGATTCTAGTTAGATTTCCAGAGACTTCAAACCCCAAAAGCCATCTATTTGCTGTATAATGGCCGTTTGAGCTATTTATATTAGGAGAAATTGGTAAAGACGAGATTTGAATGTACGTTTTTAAGTTGTCAGTTAAGAGATCAACTTCACTTGTTACGATTTCTCTGTTCTCTTTTTCATTCACGATTTCTCCCGTTTCAACTAGTTTATTCCTCCCATTTGGACTGTTTATTTGACCGTTAGTTGCCTCTACACCTTTGTTCAATTCACCCAAACTTATATCATCCATTCTTTTCTCTAGTATTTCCCTCTCCCTACTTTCCGTTAACATCTTGTTAATTTTCGTATACAATGTTTTAAATATGCTTTGTCTACCCGTTGAATTATTATTATTGCTCCTGTTAGTGGCTTCAATTCCAATACCAATTCCAATGTCAATATCTTTATTTCTTGAATTAAGGGTGGTAATGTTATCAGAACAATTAATTGAATATAGCTTCGAGGATGACAAAAGATGTGGTTCCGCCCTTAAACTATTTTCTCCCATTTCATTATGGTATAGATTTGTAACAGTAGTAGCTGTGGTTGTAGTATTTTCGCCGTTATTGCAATCATTGGTATCATTTTTGTTATCGTAATTGTGTTTATCTTTTGTTCGAGTATTCTTATCCATTTTTAACTTTGAAGATGTATTTTTACCACCCCATGTAGCACTGTAATTTAACGATGTTATTTTACGGTGAGTATCACGTATTGTTGAGTTTGAGAAGGCTTGAATTAAGGTTGAAACCTTCTTTTGTATTTGTCTCGAAAAAACGGAGTGAGTCCTGTTGTGTCTTCTTTGTTTCTGAGCCCATAAAACTCCTTGGTTTATGTTTTCGGAAGATAAAATTCGATTAATTATTTTATTTCTAAATTCTGGACTATTTTTCAGGTCAGAAATGTCGGCCTCACTATTTACCTCTAATGGAAATAACCTACGTAACAATATTAAATGAAAGTAATGAGGCTCCAAATAAAACGGCAAATTATGCCTAAACCAAGAATTGTATCTAATCTCTTTATAAGTTATTCTCAAAGATGGATCCACTGTAAGCATCTTTGAAATCAATGCCTTTGCGTGATCTGAGATATGTCCTGGAATTGTGAAGGCTCCATGTCTTATTTTTCTAAATAAATTTCCAACATTCTCATCATCAAAAGGTAGTGTACCGCACAATAATGCATATAAAATCACCCCACACGACCAAACATCTATTTCCGGACCTGTATAAGCTTTTCCAGATACTACTTCCGGAGCTGCATAATTTGGTGATCCACATGATGTATTCAAAAAATCGCCGTCATTAATGTAACTAGATAATCCAAAATCGCCAATCTTTATATTGCATTGATCATCCAAGAAAATATTCTCCGGTTTTAAATCTCTATGGCAGATACCATTAAAATTACAATATTCCATTGCAGATATAATCTGTTGAAAAAATTTCCTGGCCTCTTCTTCCGATAATCTTCCCTTCTGAATGATATAATCAAACAATTCCCCCCCCGGTACATATTCCATTACCATATAAATATCTGAAGGGGTATCTATTACTTGATATAGTCTTATTATATGTGGATGTATGACACTTTGTAATATACAGATTTCCTTGATTGCTTTCTCATACATATTTATAGCCTTCATTTTCAGCTTATTCATTATTTTTACTGCCACTTTTTTTCCAGTTGGTTCATGAATTGCCATTTTCACTTTTCCAAAAGACCCTACTCCAAGTGTTTGACCCATCCTGTAATCTCCTATCTTATAAGATAGATATCCATTCCTCCCAGAACACGAATTACTCATAGCTCAAGATATCCCCGATGATAATCAATGGTCTAATACTGCTTAGAGAAAAAAGTCAAATTACCTTCTCTGCTCTTTCACTATTTAATTCATTTTTCTTTTTTAAATTATTCCAAACTATTCGAATTAATTCAGTTTAAATCTGCCTTCAAAATCTGTAAATAACTTTGCAAGAAACTCAATAAAAGAGCTAGTTCAAATGCAGAGGTTGGATTATTTAATCTTCCTTTAACAAATAAATAGTTGCTATATATCAATATATTTACTTCGCAATATAGTCTGCTTGATTATTTCTACCAAGTATTTATTTCTTAATATTCATTATTCAAATATATTTAAAATATTTACATTATTTTTAGCACAAGGATCAGAATAAATACTAAGAATTTTCTTACTTGCAAATGTAGCCTTATTTATATGACAAGATAAAGTTTATCTTTGTAACTTATTGTTAATTTTATTGGCTCTTAAATAAAAAGTCAATAAATAACTCTTCAAAATTAGAATCTATAAGTATCTTAAAATCCTAAATTTTAGTTTTAAAATTATTCCTTCAATATTTCATTTCATCTATATTTTGCTTGTAATAAACAATGTGAACTTGTGTTTGTGTATTTATTAATATTTTTCTTTTCAATTTGTTTATCACATTACCCCAAACGTATTTCAACCATAAATTTTGAAGCTAAGAAGCCCGCCTTTAACATTTTAATTTCGTCGCTATTTTGATGTAAAGCATCTAATTCATTTATATCTAGATGTGTGCTATACCTGATGTGAAAAGATGAAGATTAACTGAAGAATCTGTTAACCATCATGCCTGATTTTATTATTAGTTTTCTATTTTTCCTTGAAATTGTTTCCGTGTCGACTCTTCCGTTCCCCCCTCTTGCTTCCATCCCCCCCTTTTCCTATATCTATTTCAATGTTTTGTTTTATCTTTTGACTAAATCTCAAAATTCTGAAGTTTATTATCTTCACATAGTCTCCTTCTTTCTTTCAACCTTTAATGATTTAAGGACGAAGAAATGATTCAATGCAGTGTTGGTTGAAAGTTACGATTTCCGATATAAAATATACTTTGAACTCAATAACAAGCTATTAACACTTATATAAGTGGGGTCATTTTTTTTCGAATTATTTCATATTTAAGAAGAAAAATCAAGCTCCAATTTTAATATTTAACACGATTAATTGATATTTGAGAAATGAGATATTTGAGAAGAATCTTTTACTTTCTTTTAATTCCAATAACTTTTCATAGTGTCATATTCTCAGAAAAATATTGTTCCAAAATAATTAATGTATTTTTAGGTGGTTTTCCCACTCAATACCAATTTCTCAATGAACTATTCAAAGCCAGCTTTATAAACAACGAAAACGAAAACAATATATATGATGAAAAACCTGTTCTTGAATTGTCCGGAAATATATCCAATAAAGATATTTATAAATGGTCTTCATCTTTAATTGACGAAGAAATTAATACTCAAGAAGAACAGGAAATTGGGGTTGATAAGGAATATTTTGAAAACGAAGTGGATCAGGTGAAAGATGAAAAGGAAGAAGATATTGTTGAGAGAATTGATAGATTCGAACGGAGATCAACCAGGGATCTTCATACCAAAAAAATACTTCAAAATAGTCGGAAGCTATTTACAAATACAAGTATTTCTCTAATTAATCATAATTTGACCGATATTTACAATGAAAAAAGATTATATAAATCCATTGAAATACTGAGTGTCACAAACAAAAAGATCCCATATAAGATTTACCAAACTAACATTGTTATACCGCTTTACGAAGTCAGAAACTCACTTTTTGTTTGTAGAATTAGAATTGGAGAGCCTGAAGAACAGGAATTCTGGCCAATAATTGACACTGGAAGTAGTAATCTCTGGGTCATTGGAGAAGAATGTACTCAAAATAGCTGCCAAAAAGTGAAGAGATATTCAAAGTATGTCTCCAGGTCCTTCAAGAGAATATCCAAATATAATAATATATCCGTTACTTTTGGCACTGGTAAAATATATGGAAGATTGATACTTGAGACTCTAAAATTTGATAACTTCCAATTAAATCAACATGTTGTTGGAGTAATTGAACAGGTCGGTAATACAGATAGTAAAATAGATGTTTTTGATACAATAGAGCTTGAAGGTGTACTTGGGTTAGGATTTACTCAAATGTCCTCCTCAAAGAAACTACAATTACCACTTATTGAAAGACTTCAGAAACAAGGACTTATTAAAGAGAATATATTTTCTATTTATATTAATGATTATCGTATTAAGCCAATTAAAAAGGAAACCAGATATAATACGCCGTCTGCATTGTTATTACTGGGTGGCATTGACGATCATTTATTTGAAAATGACCTTCATCTTCTCCCAGTCATCAGAGAACATTATTGGCAAGTTGAGTTAGAATCTTTGTATATTGGTGAAACCAAATATTGCTGTGATTACGGATCGCTCGCTTTCGAATGGGAAACTCTTGAAAGTGAATATCTAAACAATAAGTTTGGACCCTTTGAGGATATTCCAATGGACTTGTATATTTATAAGAAGTATAATAAAACTGTCAGCTCGATAAAGTCCACTAGAACTCCAGGTTATGTAATATTTGACTCTGGTACCTCCTTTTATACCTTACCAAATTTTGAATATAATCATTTTATTAACGAATATCCGCCTTTTGGTGATTGCTCCCAAATACATCTTGAAGATAGAAATAAGAGTAATATTGACAAGAAAGTAATTAATCATTTCCCAAATATTACATACATCTTTAAGGACGGATTCCAATTAATCATTCCTCCATTATTATATTTGACTCCAAATGAAGATGGCAAATGCAAGCCTGGATTCATGATGATCGATGTTCCTGCAGAGTATGGCCATTCTTATTTACTTGGATCCCTATTTATGAGGTCTTATTATACTGTTTATGCCAAAAACATACCAAATATCGGTTCAGCTGTTGGGATTGCCAAGGCCAAGCATGGAAGGGAGACAAGAAAATATATCTACAGTAAGCTTTCATCTTTAAACAGTACGTTCGTCCAACCCGACGATGATGATGTTGAATTATATTGGAAACAACTTAATGGTAAATTGTCCGAGAATTGGGGATTTCCAAGCATCTTGAATTATTTACTCTTCTCTTAGTTCGGAAACATTTTGACTTATAATAATTGATTTTTTTTTTTTTTAGAGATTTTTGTCTTTGAGCTAGGTATTTTTACTTGGTATTTTTAATGAAACAAATTCTGGTTTTCCTATTGCCCGAATTAACTGAAAACCAGAGAGAAATAATTTGCACTTTCAAATTTCTCACTTTTAATTTGTTATTAAGTCTTATCAGTAATCCGATCCATAGAGCTAACTAATAATTATTTATAACAGATATTACTTTACCTCCGAGTCTAAAATCAAAAGCTAAAGCCAAGATTATTTAATCTTTATTAACTTTCCAGTAATTTTAAAAATTTAATCGGATAATCAGAGTTTTGAGCTTCGAAACAGTAATCTTGACCCCCTGTTTTTCTCTTATATTTACTTACAATACTTGCTTATAACTTTAATAACCAAGAGTATCGCCGATAGTGTTAATAGAGGAATCCAAATCAAAATCGCTATTAGGGTAAGGATAATAATGGTGTTTTTGTATGGTGAAGAGTTCAAAAATATATATATCTCGTCGGATGTTATTAGGCTATTTATTACTTTTGCAAATAATTTCCTTTTCTTATCTCCTTTAACCCTCTCGCCCCTTATAGCCACTTTTTCTATTTTTATATTATTTTGATCTACCATATCCCCAAAATAAATACCTATATATGTTTTTCTGTACCAATTCGAATTATTATCTGAAAGCTCTTTCTTGAGTTTAATAGCTAAATCAATGTTTAAATTTTCTTCTCTTCCTTGAAGAGTTAGAGTTGATTTTAAATTCTCTTTAATATGAAAAATCACCTCCATAACTCCTTTATCCTGATCAATGTTCATCCCAATCATTACTATTCTTTCCTTA
This sequence comes from Cryptosporidium felis, assembly GCA_014529505.1. NCBI lineage: Eukaryota > Apicomplexa > Conoidasida > Eucoccidiorida > Cryptosporidiidae > Cryptosporidium > Cryptosporidium felis. Next base: position 130,862 of record JABXOJ010000012.1, read on the forward strand.
CTCACTTTTAATGTTTCTACTACGGACTTCTTGAATAGATCTTGAAAATTCTGATATCCCATTGGGACTAATCTTTCAAAAAATCCAGATAATCCAACTTTGAATGCAATTTCCCTCTTCCTCTCCTCACTGGGGAGGCAGAAATTACCATCACCAAGCCAGCCAGCAGGACAAGAGCATATATATGACCCGACTGTATTTGTACATTTTGAATTTTTCCCGCATCCGTTCAATAGGCTCCCTTTCCTTTCTTCTGTACACTCATCTATATCGACACACCTTAAATCCCCTATGGATGATAGTTTGAACCCTTTCCTACAGCCACAATAATTTTTGTAATTTTCTTTTTTTTCTTGTAGTTCTTGCTCCTCAAGTTCCATTTTACTCTGTTGCTCTTCCAACTTAACTCCCTTTTCACTTTTGGGGTCTTTTGAACTCACACCACTCTCTTTTCCTGTCAAACAGTGCAGTCCTTTCGGACAATACTCTTCCTCAGAAAAAAAAGAACTTCCTAAACAAATATTTTCCTGGATGCAAGTCTTTTTTCCGTCCCCATAATAACCTTTCTTGCAAACACAATCGTAACCTCCCAGGTTATTTAAACAAATAGCCAAGGGATGGCAAGGCCTTTTCAAGCCAGAAGGAGTTAATAAATGCTTCTTCAGAGACGAAAATGGAGAATTCAATAGTCTAGTAACCTCCCTTCTCCTTTCTATTGTTGGATAAATCGCATTGTTTACATTATAGCCCATATAAATATCTCCCCTCCTCTGTTCTAACTCCTCCATTTTGTACTGTCTTTCATATTCCTTGCACTCGTCTACATCTTCACAACTATGCCTAAAATATACTTTACCAGACTTACTGTCTATTAGTTTTATTACTTGGTGCTGAAACCCTTCTTGGCAAACGCAATAGTTACTTATTCCATCATTTCCTTCGCTTTTCATACTATCACTATTTTTAATTTCCGCTTTTATTCTTGATTTAATGCATCTAGAATTTCTCCAGCAAGTTCTACCTTGTGAATCGTCACATTTTACATGGATACTCACGCTCTCTATGTATTTTGGATACTTTTTTTCAATTCTGCCAATGCCTTCATAAACTTTGCTCCATTCAATATCATCCAGCTCTTTCCTCTCCTTGAGTATATTTTTACAATCTACAGAATCGTCTTCACAAAACAAGTCGCATATCCCATCATTCAGCCACTCCTTTTTACATTTGGAAATTCGAATACCTCTTTTAATCGGATGATCAGAGTTCGAAGTATTACTCAAGTCTCCATCACCACTTTCATTATCATCACTTCCTCCACTGTTTTTTTCTATCTTCACACCAATTATTTCCAAATTATCAGAACCAAGTGACGAAATTGAATATCTATTTACTAATAATCTCCGCTCATCAGTAGAGTTTTGGTTGGAATAAAGATTTGAAACCAATTTTATATCTCCACTGGTACCTTTCCATGCAAACATTTTCTTTTCTTGTAAAGAGGTAACTAGATACATTCTTTTTGACTTTATTGATGCATCTTCATATTTTGGTAATACATTAATGCCTATTAGTGGAAATACCAAAGAATTAATATGTTCGGAAAAAGATAAGTATAAGCGTTGAATTTCTCTATAAATCAGATCAAAGTAACCATTTTTCCTCATATCTATCCGAATATAATACAATATAGGTATCAAATAACCACCTTCATTATTCCTCTCTGACATTCCTTCTTTTGTAGAAACCATTAGCCTCAGTACTTTTAAATCCTTTGTAAATATCAAATACGCGAAATTAGACCTTTCTGTATTCAAATCTTCTTTCTTTTCATAATATACAAAATGGCCCGTATAATGGCTTCTATTTATATCTGTAATTAAAGTTAAATCAGACCTATTTTCTCCTTCAAGTATTTCAAATCCCTCCAACCTAAATTTAACTTGAGTATACCCATCTGCAGTTATTTTTGTCGGTAATATTAAAGAAATAGGCACCATATTACTTTCGATATTTTGACTTATGGGATAGGTTATCAGTAATTGTGAGGAAATAATTTCACGGTTAATTTCAGTCGTAAGCATTATTTCGTGGTTGCTAATAATGCTCGGTACTGTTTTGTTGTTTTGGTAATCATAATAATACTCACTTTGCTTTGATTCCATATTACAAACTTGTCCAGGCTTATTCATTAATATATCTCCTATTATCTGAACCCATTTGTGATTAGTTTGCTTTAAATATCTGCTTGCCAATGTCTTAGCTGTATATTGATTTCTACAATAATATTGATTATCAGAATCCGGGAAATAAATGGAAATACCACTCAATCTTGATTCAGTTTTCCCCTCTCCACTTACATTAACAAAATACAAATCTTTTTGATCCTTGTCATGGCTATAGCCCCAGATTAACTCTTTATTTGCCACTCTTGTACTATATTCCTCCTGTTGCTCTTCTTGAATATTAACACTAATTATTTGCATATTATAATATGAATCTAAGGTTAATGCTAATAATTCCTGAACCGATTTATCAAGAGTGTTACTGTACTCTTTAGAAAGGTATCCTCTTAAAAGTTCTAGCATATCTCCAAAATCAAAACAACTGCATAAGTTAATTAAATCGCAATTCTCAATTTTTCTTGAATTCATTATTGATTTTCTCAATATTCCACTTATGAAATTCCCTCCACACTTGTAGAGGATAGTAAACAGATTGTAGAGATTAAATCTAAAAACTCTGAATAGATCCGTGTTTACTAGTGATAACGTTAAGGGATAGCTTTGATAATGAAGAGAATATCCATAGACTATTCTGGAGGCATATTCCAAGGGAGTTGCAATGCGATACTCTTCAACTTTACCTATCTCAAACAATTCTATATCGTCTTCTATAGACCCTCTCTTTGTAACTGGGCTCAATGATCTAAAGTTCCAGCCATGACCAGGTTCATTATCCTCGCTGGCTAACACATAAGTAGCTAAAGAGCTCATCATATCCAAAACATCAAACTGCATCATCAAACAAGCATCAAATCCAAGTAAATCAAAGGTGAAGTGTCCGCCCTTGTGTCTTCCTCCTCCAGGCCTTCCCTTTTCACTTTGCATAATCCCATCTTTTATTCCCTTGTACATATCCCCCAAGAACATACCAATGCCATCCGAATTGTCATGATCGTCCCCAAAGCCGGACCATGCGGATCCATGATTCCAAAGTGTCAATGCTGTATAGACTGAAGGGAATTTATCTAAACTTTTAGATATGAAAAAAGATAACACGGAGGGAGAGTTAGAATCAACCTCTCCCAAATCTTCTAATATAATCCACACAAATCTTTTTTTATATTGAATCCTCAACTCTTCACTTAAACGCCATCTATACATAATATAAGCACCGGTAAAATTTTGTGATATACTTTCTTGTTTTATTTCTGGATTAGTCAAGCCACTATTTGGACATGAAACTATTGGTGCAGAAACTTTATTATCCGTATATTCTTGACATCTGTCAATATAAACTACTAAATGAAGGTGATCTGCCGTATTACTTTGTAACGGACTCGTCATTTCTCCCAGATCTACCAATGACATTGATTCCAAGTTATTGTCCGCATGTATAAAAATTAAGTGGGTCCAAAATCGCCTTTCATGTTCCTTATACTCCTTTTCTAGATTCAAGCAAATAGATGCGTATTCTGTTTCATTAAACTTATTTTGTAAGAGGGTTTGATTTAGTCCATCGCTTTCTTCTTTCAATTGCCTTATTTCTTGATCATTTTTCTCACCTTCTGCTCTAACATTGCTATCAACATGTAACTTTTCCAGATTTTTTGACAAATAAGTATGGGATGATATTTTTGACGAATTTAAAACTAAAATTAAAATAATCATGGATAAGATAATTTTGGTTTTACTCCTCATAATTTAATATTAATTACTCATTTATGATTTTCAGTAAAGTTTTACTAGTCCATCTTATTTCAATTAAAATCTATTTGGTTCTTTAGTTTACGAGTCATTGAATTATTTTAAAAGTTAAAGCTTTCACATTAATTATTCAATATTAAAGCGACTAGGCGTAGTGCTTTGAATGCATCATAATTTTAACCACTAAAATTTATTCTTAAAAATTTTTATTTTATTTTTTTTTCCAGGTATTTTTATATCCAATTTGAATACCATTTTATTCTGAATATTGCATGTGGTGTCATGATATACCGTTAAGCATGCAATGGCGCCTCTAGTATTTCGGCGCCAATACATACGTGGGATTAGCAATGAAATAGATTAGGTGTTAATAAATTTAAGAAGATTAAGAGAACAAGTGGAGAAATTATAAATAATTCGTCATTACTGTACTGAAGAAATAAAGATTTATTGAAGAATGAAAGACAAATTAAGAGAAATATAGCGTGTATGCAATAATTAAAAAGCTGATTAATCTTTGGGCTTGGGAATAAAATAGAAGATGAATCCACTTGGAGCGATGAAATCAATGATGGGGTTTATCGGATCTAACTTGGTTAGCTCGGCGAAGGATGCAACGAAGCATGTTGTGGGCAAAATCAAGGAAAAGACCGTCCCAAATTCACGAAGTAGTAGGAAAAAAAAGAGAGAAATGGAGAGGATGAGTGGAAAAGACCTTGAAAGTAGTTTGAGTAGTGGTCAAGAAAGTGAAACTGACACAAATAAATCTCATGCAAAAAAAGATCTTGAAAAAGGAAAGCAGACAAATTATGAATACAGGGATCGTAACGGGGAAGATGAGAATGAAGTTGGTGGAGGTTCATCAGATGATGAATCTATATTGGATTTTCGGGACAGAGTCGTTACGGAACAGGAATTCAACAGATTAAGCGAGCTTTTAAGTAGGAATATTAAGATGACAAATAGAGGAAATTCAGATATGGAAAAGCAGATATGGTTGACTCCGAGAAGATTTAGAACGACGATTAGATCTATTCAAATTGAAAATTTGACGAAATATGAACAAAAGAATGTCTTCCTTGAGCTTTCGTTTGGTGGAACACTGACGGAAGTGAGACTGTTAAATGAAAAAAACGGTCAAGAAGTACCAAGATTATTGGGGTACCCACCTTGTAAGGAATTCTATACTCATACGGTTGATATTAAACCTTTTTATATAGATGAAACAGAAGATATGCTAATAGATATTCCAGATGACGGAGATGACAGTTACATTGAATTGAAGAATAATAACTCTGTGGAGATTTCATTAGACGAAACTTTTGAATGGAGAGGGAGTTATTTACATTTGGAAAGAGAGCTTTTTAGGATTATTGCCTGGAGAGCAAATTCAGGAACTGTAAATGATATTTTGGGCTATAATGAGGATATATTAAAAAACTATGCTACTGGAGGAGTTAGTCAAATGATTACCCTTTCAAAAAGAACTCAAAGTAATAGTTCAACTCCCATATTTAGGATTTCGCTCCAGATAGTGTTTCAAGAAATATATGATTTCCAGCTAAATTTATCTCAATTTGTGCTTAAGAATACAAGCTTAACCAGCCCAACTGGTAGTAGTCTCCAAGCAAGTAGCAAGAAAAACAAAAAAGAATCAGGATACGAGTATGAATGCGATTACGACTATGTGGATTCAAGTGAAAATAAGAAAAACAGTGGAAGGGTTGAAAGTAGTCAGAAAAGCAGAAATTTTGACACAGCGCTACAGAAAAATAGTGATTTTGGTATAGATTTAAGTGTAAAATATAAAAAAGAGAATGGCAATCACAAACTCAGTAATACTGAGGATTTTCACTATCCAGACCTTGATAAGGATACCATTAATATAGACCTAAGAGAAACAGATAAAGAATTATTATTATCTGATAATAAAACATCATGTAGACTTATTATTAAGTTCCCCTCTTTTGGGATTGATAATCCATTTCCAACAAAGTGTACTTCAAATTGGTCAGAATGCTATGAAAAGCAATACAAAACAATTAAATGGGACAACTTAGGAGTGATTCCCTTCAGAGGTACTATTCATGAATTAGAAAGAAATAGCCTTCAAACCACTCTTGAGATAAATACAAGAGTAAAACCCAACCAATTATTTAAATCAACTAAAAAAGTAAATTGTTCGTTTAGTCTTAAGAATATAGTTTATTATCCTTACATACAAGCAGAATTAAGGCTCCCAGACGGAGAACTTTGTGTTCTTGAAGGTAAGATTGAATTTGGAAATATTCCTAAATATCACCAATTGGGAAATATTCTAGAAATAGATGATGAAAATAAGTTATACCTAATTGTCAAGATTGTCCGCATTGACAATTTAATTCTTAACGTTTATGAGGCTAACAATGTTCTACAGGAGGTTGAAAGCGATGATTCTATGGATATTTATGTACAGCTTAGTTTTGATGGAAATAGGAAAGAAACTCCAGTAGTTTCTGGTACTCTTCATCCTTTGTTCCAAACTGAGCTTACATTCATTCTAGATAACATTGATCATGAAAAAAACAATAAAGATCTTGATACACATTCTTTGGTCAAACTTCTTGAGAGAAAAGGCCCGATAGTAATTGATGTTTGGAGGAAGAACAAAACTTCCATGCCCCAGCATTTAGGATGGACTGAAATTCATTGGAGAGATGTTCTAATTAAAAACAACACCCGAACAGAAAGTAAATTCGACAGTATTAATGATCTGCAGAATGACCCCTCTTCACCTTTAAAATTTGAGCCTTCCGGTCCAAATATTACCGATAATTATGGAGGAAATACATGTAGCGGTACTAAATGCCTTAGGAGGCAAGAGTTTCGCAAGTATTATGACCGTAATTTGGGTAAAGAGGTGGTTTATGAAACGAGAGTATATCAAGATACAAATTTGTTGTATAATTTGGGTCAGAGACCTAGTGGATCTGCTAGTGGAACTGGGCCAGGAATTTCAAGTCCGAGAATTCACTTGGAAATTTGGACCAAACCTGATTTGAGTTTAATGTATAAAATTGTTGCAGGCGGTGATGAAAATTATGCTTACAATAATAATAGACAGGTATCAAAATATTTATTTAATAGGTTAAATCAGATGGTAGAATGGTCTGGAATTGGTTTATCTCTAAAGAATTCTAGAATAAGATCAAATATTTTTTACTGGGAATGCGTAACTAAATCTTTTGAAACTTGGGGGAGAAGATATTTATATTATAGTTTGGATTCTAGAGGAGTGAGGCATTTACTACCTGCATTTTTGCAACCTTTGAAGCCTTTGATAGGAGTAGACAATTCAGCAAAGGCTCATCACTTTGTACACTCTTTTCCCTATATACCAAACAATGCTGATGGTGTGTGGAGAACCCCAGACATGTTTTTGTTATCGAGGCAAGGAACTCCGTTTGACCATACATTATTGCAGGTTTGCTTGCTACTTGGTCTGAATAGAGTAGCATTTCTGGCTTGTGGCACACTATTGAACAGAGAACCATATTCTTGGGCAGTTACAATACACTACGAATACATTAATGATGAGAATATTGATGGAAGCGGATACAAGTCAACCAAGATAAAAAGAAGGGAAGATAACTTCTCTTTATCGAGAAGTCGAAAGCATACAAGTATGAGATCAATTTCACCTGGATTTAGGAAGAATAATAGGAACATCCATGGAAGAGGATCAGATAAATATGATAGAGGGAAGATGAAGTCATTGTCTCCTAGTTCTGGGAGTAATTATAGAGAAGGAATCGTACCTTCACCCAAAGGAAAGTGCTTTATTGGTACTAGCGAGACTAAAGACATTGAAGTTAATGTTAATAAGAGCAAAAGTTATCTTAGCAAATCTACTGATCGCCTTGGAAAGTTTTCAGGATCTGAAGGTGAAAAAAAGATTGAAGGGGGTAGGCCTGAAACTAAATCCAGAAGATTCTATGCATTGTTTTGGGATACTGTAAAACACATTGTTTATCGAGTGAATGACATCGTTGAGTCATCTTGCCAGGAAGAATTCATGGATTGGATACAAGATGAAGGTTATGACCTGAATCAGCTTAATGAACTGGCCTTGGAATCGCTGCATCTTCAGAAATCGAATAAAATTAGGGATATGTATAAAAACATTCAATACAAACCCAACTTCTGTCTTAAGACGGTTAATAAATTACCTTATAGGACCTTGGATTTGTTGGTTAATGATAGAAACATATATGCAAATATACAAGAAATAAATGATCCTTTGAAGCTATCATACAATTTGAGTGACATTAAATCTTGGTTTTCGTTCTTCCCAAAAAATAATGATAATTACTTGAATTTCCAAATGAACAATAAGCTCGAAGAAATATCTGGAAAAGGCACTCTGAATCAAATACCCATAACCCAAAATAGTTCCAACATATCAGCTTGCTTTTCATGGCCAATTATTAATCTTGTAAATCAAACTAACAACAGAAATTTGAATAATAAAAGTAAAGGAGTAATGCGTAATCGCAATCGTAGTCCTAATAGCCATCATCACAATCGCAGTAGTGATAGTAGCTTTGGACTTAAAAAGGGTGGCTTTAAAATTGGAACCAATAATCACAAAAAAGGTGGTATATTTTCTCCAAAATCATCACCGTTCAATTTTAATAAATTAAATGCAAATAAAAGAAACAATAGATATGAAGATACAAAAAATGAAGATCTTGACTATTCTGAGGAAATGGAGTCTTGTTTGAATGCATTAGCTTTAGAAAAAAAGTTTTTGGAAAATAATATACCAGTGGATACTGAGATAGATATGTACATAAGGAGTATAAATGATGAAATTATGAGATTTGTTCAGATACAGAGATTTCAGAAATCAAGAACAATTGGAACAAGATGGAACAGAGAAAATGAAAATATGATATTTCTGAGGTTGGGGTTAAAGTTACTCGGGAATTGGGAGATGTCTGATCCATATACAATGGACTATTATAAAAATAGAAACGAGTTCTTGAAGTGGAGAGAATCATTTTTATCAACAGTGCCTTTGAAATATAGAATAAAATATGCGATTTTAACTTTTCCATGTAACGCTCCGAAATGGATAGCTCAACAAGTTTGGTTTAAATGTGGCTTCCTTTCAAGCGAGACAGATAAAAGATCTATATTTTCATTGTCAGTGGACATCAATAATTGGCCAAATAATATCCAAACAATTCGAGTATTAATTCTTGTTCTACATCCACTGAAATCTGTTCAACTTAGAAAGCTTGAATTAATGCAAAAAATGAAGAAAACCTCGAACATAAATACTATTTCAAAAAGTAAAAATACAATGAGTAAAAATCATAACAAAAAAGTAGCTTCTCCAGTTAGAAGTGATATTCAAAGGAATGAGAATATTATACCGGATAAAACAAGTAACGAAATGATAACGAGAAAAAAAAGTGAAGGTGACGATTATAGTGCAGGTAATAATAGCAAGGATCAAACGGTCTGTAAGTCCGGTAATTTAGAGTTACCTAAGTTTCCAAACGAAATATTAAAGGATAGAAGATCATCATCAATATTATTTTCGGACGATGAACCTGAATTTAAGGTATTAAAGCCATGAAGAGCCTTCAATTTATAATTAATAAATATCAGTGATTCTCTAGCTAAAAAGGGTGTGGCTTCCGCCGTTCCTTAATATAATATATAGCATTCAATGCGCAAACAGAAATTCAAAAAAAGAGTTAATTTAATTGACAAGTGCAAAACTAGGACATAGTATAAAATAGAGGTCCCAAGTTCTTTTTTTCGTAACTTTTACTGAAACTACTTGGCACATTATTCTTGTTGAAGTCTAATTTGTTTGGATTTAGAGAAACGACATCGTTACAATACCGGCATCTATAGCGATATAGTGAATAAGTATGGAAATAGAGAAGGCTATTGCTTGGCAATTTGTCTTCAATTCGAATGATAAACGTGAATCTTTGAAGTTGAGTGAAATGACAAAAAGTTTGTCTTCCCCGTTTCAAGATTGCATGTTACTACTTTTTAGTATTTGAGTTTTAAGTAATTGAGTTAGGCTTGTAAAGAATGATATAAATTTAATTTTCGTTTTCGCTTTTAGTATGGAGAATTAGAATTCAACATCCAGATCAAACTTTTGGTCGTCTTGATTGACCATAACTCCTGCCATTTGGTACTCTCCAACTCTCTTTTCAAAGAAGTTGGTCTTGCCTTGGAGAGATATTAAGTCCATCCAATCAAAAGGGTTGGTAACATTGTATATTTTTGGTACTTCCAGAGCAAAAAGGAGTCTGTCAGCTACGAATTCAATGTACTGGGCCATAAGTCTTGAGTTCATACCAATTAGGTCCACCGGAAGAGAATCACACAGAAAGTTCCTCTCAACATCAACGGCTTCGGAAATGATTTCTTGTACTCTGACTTCAGGAAGCTTGAACTTGAGAGACCTATAGACTAAACAAGCAAAGTCTGCATGTAACCCCTCGTCTCTGCTAATAAGCTCGTTGGAAAAAGTTAGACCGGGCATTAGTCCACGTTTTTTAAGCCAGAAAATGGCGCAAAAGCTTCCAGAAAACAAGATGCCCTCTACAGCGCAAAACCCAACGAGCCTTTCTGCAAAGGATCTGTCACTATTCATCCACTTTGTGGCCCATTCTGCCTTTTTCCTCACAGCCTCAATATGTGCAATGGCCTCGAAGAGCATTTGACGCTCTTTGATGTCCGAGATATACTGGTCAATTAAAAGTGAGTAGGTTTCATTGTGTATTTGTTCTATTGCCATTTGGAAGGCATAGTACATCCTTGCTTCTGGTATCTGTACTTCTCTTAAAAAGTTCAAGGCGAGATTCTCCATAACAATCCCGTCACTTGCTGCAAAAAAAGCCAGAACATATTTAATGAAATGTTTCTCCGGGTCCTTCAAATTTGCCCAGTCTTGTATGTCCATGATTAAATCAATTTCCTCCGTTACCCAAAAAGAAGCCTCTGCCTTTTTATACATAGACCAAATGTCCTTAATTAGATCTCTAATCTCATTTCTTGCCTCCCTTCCACTACTCAAAATCGGCTCTTCGTGTTGTTTCTTTTTTATATCGGCCACCAACTTCTCAATTTCCACACTTTCTGATTCGCTCGGCTTAACACCCCTGTTGCTCATTTTATTATTTGAAATCCGCAAAAATAAATCTATAAGTCAAAATTACCAAATTTTTCGCGAACACTCCTTCCTTTTAATTCTGTATATAATTCCAGAATTTATTATTACTTGATTCAATCCCGGCTGTAAATTTGAAAAATTCACCCAAATTTTTGCTAACTAATTTAGTCCAATTATCTAATATATTTTGGCGCCAAGGTGTGTAAGGTACCGATACTTAACCCTCAATTATTACAATTTGTGTGGGATGACTTGAGATAAATTTGCTGGAAGATTAGCAAGAAACTCAAGATATCGACACAATTCATTCATTTGCAGCACACCTCACTTAACGCCTTTTCCCGCTTCCTAATTAAATTCTCCAATCTCGATTCGCATAATTATAGAAAAGAATCATCACTTAAAAAAAGAGACGCCGTCTGCAAAGCAGAAATCAAGCTCATTAAATATTTGAAAATGAAAGCCTACACACATAAAGGCGGCACCGATATTGAACGACAAATAATATTACAGCGAAATATAAAACAAAATAACGGAAGAAATTACCAATTAGGGTTTGAGCAGCAAGTAATTATATTTGAGATAAATTGAATTAAAAGAAAAAAATGAAGAAGAAATTATTAGAAGAACAAAAGAACGAATCCGTACTTCAGGATAATCCTTTCAGATGGGTCCTATTTCCAATAAAGTATAACCGATTGTGGTGCTTGTATAAGAAATACGAGGTATCTTTTTGGACAGTGGAATTTATTTCTCTAATGGAAGACAAAAAAATATTGAAGAATATTGATAAGGACTTTATCGATTACATGGAAATGGTCTTTGCAAAACGTATTTATGTACAAGATACATGTTTAGATACCGTCATGCTTACTTGTGAATTATTAACCCAAGTGCAAGTACCCGAAGCGAGAGGTTATTTTTCATTTACAATGTCTATGGAGAACATATATGTTGAATTATTCATGAATTACGTTGAAATGATTCGCCAAATTAGAAATGAGAGTAGCAGTGAAGAGAAAACGAGTCGAGATAAAGAGGTATCAAATGATGATGAATTGAAAAATATCAACGCTAAGGAAGAATATGGGTATCAACTTGAAAAAAAACTCAATAATATCGATGATTTTCTACAAATGAAGAAATTTGTGTCGAGTTTCTTTGATGAAGAAACCCTCTTCTCCGAAAAACTTGTCTATTACTCAATCATTAAAAAGATATTCTCATCTAGTATCCATTTGATTCGAATTTACTTTCTACTTAGTAATAAGACTGAAGACGATACCCTTACTCAGCTTTGTGATGGATTGGATAGAATTCGAAGAGATGAGCAGTATCAAGTTGAGTTTTGTCTGAATATTGCGAAATCCCTCAAAACCAAACCCAGCAATGAGCAAGTAGTCACCCTATTGGAGGAGGCCGTCACGATAGAGAAGAATTTCATTTTTTCGATTGTTGATCCAAAGACTCTCCAAATGGAAAGAGAAGATATTGTCGCATTTCTTCTCTACAATGCTGACGAGGTTCTCATCGATCTCAAATATCCCAGACAGTTTAACGTCTCAAATCCGTTCATGAATGTTATTAACGAATTCCCTGCCCCGTCTCAAGAAGAGGCTGTTGCTCGTCAAACTCTCACTCAGACTCTTAAAGCTGCGCATTTCAAAACATACCAAGAAATTTCATCTTCTAATAACAATTTCTCCACTTCCCAAGACTTTTGAATTCATTTATTCGTTCTCAACAGGTGAAGGATCAATGTCGAGCCCTATCATTCCAAAATATCTTAAATGTTTTTCATTCTTCAAATTTAAACCAAAGTCACTTTCTAAATTTCGTCCCGTTCCAAATAATGTATTTTTTTGTGGGGAAACTAAGATATTTATTTCAGATTTGTTTTTACTTTCACAGCCTTTCAACCTTGAATTCTACATTCCACTCCTCGCCCTAATATCTTCTTTCACCTCATTCATGTCGCTCCGCCTTCTTTCTAAATGCCACTAAATTCCATGTATTTTCTTTCTGGCCTAACGTTTTCTCAACTTGAATATTAGTTTTCTTGGCGTCCTTTAGTTACCGAGCGCCATTCTGAGTTTTGGTGCCTGGTCATCAACGTAGTATTAGTTTTCTCGAAGCTAGATTGAAGTTACTTGCCGCTTCTGTACTAGTAGTAGTAGTAGTAGTTGTTGTTGTTGTAGTAGTAGTAGTTGTTGTTGTTGTCGTTGTTGTTGTTGTGGTAGTTGTGGTAGTTGTGGTGGTTGTAGCTGTGGTTGTAGTAGTTGTCGTCGGTGTGCTGGTGGAAGTTGTGGTAGTTGTTGTGGTTGTAGTAGTAGTAGTACCGACGAACTTATTAAAACCGCCGAATCCTAAGGTTTCTCCTTTATTAAAGAGACCAAAAGCCGGTAAGAATGAACTATTATCTTTTTCAATACCAACCAATCTATAATCAAAGGAGGCAGGGAGTGGCTCCAAAGGTGTACCTGAAGTAAAGTCTGGTAAAAGATCATCGTATGTTACAACTGAGAAGAACAAAACAGTAATTAGGCCAATGGGATTTGCGTTTGGTTTTAAAGATGGGTAACTCAAGCCTCTACCAAGTAGTATAAGTCCGCCATCAGGTTGCCTTCCAACAGCTTTAACAATGGCACAAACATTCAAATGCTCGGACATTGAGAAGAATGGAGCATTTATATTAGTTTCAGGCCTGCAAACTTGATTCTTGTCAATCATATAATCCAAAATGAGTGATTCTGAGTTATCCTGATGCTCATATGAAGCTACACTGCAATGCGGAGGTAATGTAGTTAAGCTCATAACTGACGGACCGGGAGCAAACTTGCCCTTTACCATATTGTACCCGAATACGACTTCATCTTCTCCCCTATTGCATACTCCCTTAGCTGCAAATTTACCTCCCCAAACCTTATCTACATTTCTCAAGTCTGAATCTCTAGTGTCTGTAAGTAAATCCAACATTTTACCATACATCATACCAGTAGGCAGCTTGTCAGGTTGAACACCAACCTCCAAAATACACATCAAATCGCGACTATTTTGCACCAAATCATCAACACTGGTAATATTATAGATTGTACCTTTCTCGCAGTGTCCATCTCTCGTAAAGGGTAATGTAAAATAATTTCTGTTATCCATTCTGGAATTCCCAAACATCGGGAGTCCAGGTATGAATGACTTTGCTTCTACCTTCTGATCTGCACCAGAGTCGGAAAAAGAGTTCACATTTTGCAATCCACTTCCTCCAACTCTATTCATTAATGGATCAACAACTCTTTTAGAAACCATTTGAGCTCTGTTTCTAAGTGAGTCTGCACCTCCTCCAGGTTGCTGTTGTTGAAATGATGGAGGTAATCCTGGAATGCAGCTAACTCTTCTGAAGCTTAGAATCAAACCAAATATTATAAATAGCACTGACTTATCAAATAAACGACTAATCATATTTTCTTTTTTTTTTTTTTTTAACAATTGAGGAAAGGAAAAGCAAATTATTTGTTGAAATAATTTAATTGTTTAGTAAAATGTCAGTTCTGACGAGTTAGTGACTCGTTTAAAATATCATTATTGCTACAAATTTATTTATAACTTTTTCATTCCAATTAACATTTTTTCCAAAGTAATAGCCTCTATTTCGAGACGAGGGAATATCTCTTAATAATATTGTTTCAATAACATCGATAACTACAAATATTTATACCATTAGTTACGTCCAACCGATATATCTCTATCTCATAGTTGCCACCCAAATATACTTAAATATGCATCCTCAAATCTCCACACAAAAATGTTTGCCGCCCGCAAAAATCTTAAATTTTAATATTTGACATATATTACACGTCATTTATAACTAATATTAGTAAGTATTGCACTTCTCAAATACCTGCACATAGAACATGCCTTTGTCAGGGTGTTCATATATAAAAGTACTGGAGGAAGTTAGGACTTACTTTGGAATAAATGAGCCAATTGCGATTTCCTGCTAATGAGACCGTTCAGCTTTGAAATCCAATAATTAAAAAGTCGCATGGGGGATGAAACGGCACTTACGGGAGATAGTTTTGTGGCAGAATTCTTACAGGTTAAAAGTGCTCACGAGGAGTTTGGATGAAGACTGCAAAATATAGATTAACCAAATACTTTCAATGGTAACTTTTTCTTTTCTGGAACGATGGTTGGCGCGAATACTTGTACTGTTTAATGGTCAATTTATTGAGAAGTGATTCACTTCAAAAACGAAAAGTGGGAAAATATTTGAATTAAAACAAATAAATAAGCAAATATACTTTGTTTTAAATAGATAATTGAATAGCTCCAAAGCCTTCCAAATCCGGCGTAAATATTAATTTCAGAATTTCCGGGGTTTTGTGAGAAATTCACCTACCAAAAATAACCTGCCTTGAGGAAATCTAAATAGGAACAAAATCAGAATGGAGCCAACTAAAGCAAAGTATGAGTTCTTTGAATACAGAAAGCGAAGTAGTTTTCTCTCAAGGCTGGATGTATTTCCATTTATAACTTTATACCTGGTCCAGATCTCTGTGGCAATTGCAGCCATACTAAGTCTTAGCGAGAATATCACTCATAGAGACATCTTGGATCTCCTAGTTTATTTAATTACATCCCTTCGAAGCATAAACCTTGGTCAGGAAGTTGAAGGTAAAAATTCAACAATTGGCGATTACTTTAATGTAACTACAAACGAAACCAGTCAATTTTCTCCTTCTTTGCCCAACCTGGACTCAGAAAGTGCTAGAATCAGTGATGAGCTACAGCTTATTATTGACAATATTCCCGTAAAGCATTTGGTAATTCTAATATTAACATTCCTCCTCAACATATTCATTTTTTTAATGACGCACTGGAACTTAGCATTCAAAGTTTATGTTTGTTTTAGGAAAATCAAGCAGGTTGGAAAAAGAAGTGCTAGAGGCTCAAAATTGAATCCAAAAACTACTCACATATTGGTAAAAAGCACAAAGTTTCCCAGCGAGATGTGTCCCTTGAAGTACTCCATATGTGTTGATAATATTGCCAAACTCAGAAAAATGAATTCCATCTCCAAAATCAAATCAGTTTCTATACAAAAAATGAATGGCCTATTAATCATCCAAGTAGATGCTTCTGACTATTTAAAGTATTCACCGGATATTGAACAATGCATTGGCGTCCATTCTTCACTAAATAATAAAAGCAATTGCATTAGCAAGTGGATTAAACTAGTCATCTTTCACAAAAGAACCTTCATATACAATGAGGAACTTGGAGTCTTTGAAAAGGCGAATTTTCCAGTAAATCTCAAAATGAAATCTTATTTAGACCGTCTTCTCCTTGAGGGAGGGTTAAGTCAAGCCCAAATAACTCACGGAAACAATGTATTCGGGATCAACAACTACGAGATACCCAGAGAGAAGTTTATGGATTTGTTTATCGAACAAATAATGTCTCCTTTTTTCCTATTTCAAATATTCTGTGTATTTCTCTGGATCTTGGACGAGTATTGGCAAATGAGCCTTTTCACACTATTCATGCTCTGTACTTTGGAGGCACAAATGGTTTTTAGGAGACTTAAGGAATCTGACGAGCTCAGAAGTATGAGAAGGCCCTCTTGTCAGATCTTGGTCTTCAGAGACAATACCTGGAAATACGTCGCGACCGACCATCTGCTGCCTGGGGATATTTTCGCAATTTCCTCCTCGTCTTCTTCTGACTTGGATCCAAAAGGCGCCGGCCAGGGCAACCATTCCCAGCATCAGGATGCAGCTTGCATTTCTCCTTGCGATTTTGTGCTATTATCCGGAAATGTCACCGTCAACGAAGCAATGCTTACAGGCGAATGCACACCAAAAATCAAGGTTTGTTTGAATTACTGTGATGATATTGCAGAGAAATCGTTTAATATGGATGAGTTCAAAAATCACATTGTATTTGCTGGAACTAATATAATTCTAACGAGATCAACGTCTTCCTTCGAAGGAAATGGTAAAAACGGAATTCATTGTGTTATTAAACAGGTTTCTAATGACTATTATTATACTCACAGCACGAATTCTTGTAAATATTCAAATTTCGGTGACTCCAAGGTCAAGGACTCGCCCGTTACATGCATTAAATATGACAATGAGGATATGATTTGCATTGGCTATGTTCTTAAAACTGGATTCAACACTTATCAGGGAAAATTAATTAAAACTATATCGTCTTCATCAGAAAAAGTCTCTTCTAATAGCTTGGAGTCGCTCCTGTTTCTGTTAATGTTAATCTTTTGTTCGCTAATAGCGTCAGCTTATGTGCTGTACAACGGCCTAACAGACCCTTCAAGAAACAAATTCAAATTGGTATTATCTTGTATACACATTATAACATCAGTGATACCTCCAGAATTCCCAATAACGCTTTCAATAGCAGTAACCATGTCCGTAGTTCAGCTTACAAAGAAAAGGATTTATTGTACGGAGCCTTTCAGAATACCGTTTGCTGGAAAGTTGCACATTTGCGCCTTTGATAAGACCGGGACTTTAACTAGTGATAAGATGATCCCGCATGGGCTGTTTGGGATTAATGTCTATAACCAAGATAAAGCCTCTTGTGTCAAATTTGAAGATTTGAACCAAAAGGATAGCTTAAAGGAGGACTCTAGAATGGAATCGTGTAGCTCAGTGCCCTATTTGTCTGATTTGATAATGGGTTGCTGCAACAGCCTTTCGTTGAATAAGAAGATTCTGGTTGGCGATCCAATGGAAAAATCAATCAAAAGAGTTTCGTCTTGGAGAATCAATAACTCATCAGAAAACATCTATAGTAACATTAGGGATAATTCAAAGTTTAATATAATAAAGAGGTACCCGTTTTCTCCTGAGGAGCAGAGGATGACAAATGTTGGAATATTAACCATCGAAAACAATGCCAATTTTAAGGAAAATGGGTCGTTAAAGTACCCCAAGACACTGTCGAAACCCGAGAAAAATTCAAGTTCAGGTTCTTATGGGTTGGTCATTTCAAAGGGTAGTCCTGAAATAATGCTTCAATTCTTTAAGGATGTTGATCATAACTTATACAAACAGCTTGTTCATGAGTGTACAATTAAAGGGTATCGAATATTAGCGCTTGGATCCAAGTACTGCCCAGTTAATGTTATTAGTAAAAACAACACTCAACTAAAAAGGGAGTATTTCGAACAAGACTTGGTTTTTTGTGGGTTTCTTGCGCTTTACTGTCCAATAAAAAAGCATTCTAAGTCCGTTATTGAAGCTTTGAATTCAAGTGGTCACAATAGTATAATGGTTACGGGAGACAACATATTAACGGCTTACCATGTTGCGAGGAATGTTTCAATCGTTGACGAAGACAAGAAAGTGGATTTAATAATCCTCTCAAAATCTCAAGAAGAGGAAGAAGATGCTTCTCAAGTGCCCAGGGAGGGGGAGACTTGTTCTAAATACTGCTGGAAGCAATCTGACGGTACTATTCTTCGAAAACTTGAGCCAAAAGGCAACAATAAAGAAAATATTAGAGAATTGAGTAAACTAAGTCGGAAATATAACATTGGAATAACGGGAGATGTTTTTCAATCGCTTATTGATGATTTTAAGGAAACTGAGTTTCTGAACCAGTTTCTTTTGGAATCAAAAATATATGCAAGAATGTCTCCAAAAAACAAGCAAACGTTGATAGATCTTTATAACAGTATGGGCAAGATGACGCTGATGTGTGGAGACGGGACAAATGATGTTGGGGCCCTAAAGCACTCTAATGTTGGCGTTTCCCTGCTTTCGGATGAGCTGGAGGATAAAGAGGGAGCCCAACAAAACAATAAGGCCAGTAAAGAAAAGAAAAAAAGTTTTCTCGAAGTAAAGAGAGAAATAGATGCGAGAATTAAAAGAGGCGAGAGACTGACCAAGTCACAGATCCAGGGGGAAATAATGAAAGAGCTTCACGGCTTTGAGGATGACAGTGTAATGCCGAAAGTGAAGCTGGGAGATGCATCGATCGCGTCTCCGTTTACATATAAGGGAGATTCTCCGACTTGTATATTAAAGTTGATCAGATTTGGAAGATCGACTTTAGTCACCGTGTTATTAATGTATAAGTTGATGGGTCTGAACAGCATAGTTTCTGCCTTCGCAATGAGTGTTCTAGCTTATGACGGAGTGAAATTTGGGGACTTCCAAACAACTGTGGAGTCAATAATAATGAGTGGTTTATTTTTTCTGGTGCTTAGAAACAAACCAAACAAAGAACTGGTGCCTCAAAAACCACCGAATAGCATATTTAGTGCAATGGTATTTTTGTCATTTTCAATACAAGCAACAATACACTTACTGGTGATTTATGTGGGGTGGAAACTATCCTATAACTACTTACCTTTAGACTACAATATCAATAACTTTAAAAATTTGGATGGTCCCTTTGAGGCTAATATTATCAATACAACAATGTACTACCTGTACACAGCTTGTCATTTAGCTTGTTTTTTATCGAATGCTCAAGGTTATCCATTCACAAGGCCATTATCTGATAATAAATACTTGATTTATGTATTTATCTCGGTAATGGTTTTTCTAACAGTTTCTATACTTGGAATTGCACCAACAATTAATACTTTATTTTCATTAGTGATAATAGAAGATTTTTACTATAAAATAGCATTGTTACTACTGGTTTATTTGGATATATTTGGGACTTTAATATTGAATAAGATATTTACTCACATTGACTTGTACTATCGTCGCTAAATAAATCCCATTTTAAAGTCATACTCTAATTCTTTGATAAGAGTGCTATCTTGAATGATCTGTGCGAGGTTGTTTTTATAATCCTTAAGTAATTCGCCGATACATTTGTGTAAGTCCTTAATGAAGGGCGAGCAGGATTGTTTCATTAGGTGTTTTAAAGATAACAGAGTTGGAATAATGTCAATAGCTAGGCTGGCTTGTATAAGCTCTTTGAGTACATTTGAGGGGTTATTGTTACTATTAATATTGGAATTGGAGTTAGATGATGAAAAGTTAGTGGATCTGATTTCATCATTTACTGCATTTAGATTTTCGTCGTCACAGAGGTAATTGGTTTGGGGTCCCATTTCTAATTTTGAGGTTAACTTTGAGGAATGGTTGCCAGCCAGCCTCTTTGAATATTTGTGATAAATGCATAATTCCGGAGAATAGAGTAGTTCCAAGGCATTTTGAAGAGTTTTTCCGTCGCAACTATCATAGGAATCTGGTAAAGAGGTGATATTACACTGATCAATGAACAAGGCTAAGAAGTCATGCACAATCCTTGCGATAGTTTCGTGCTTTTGCTTGTCACTTAGATGATTGAATATAAATCCAAGAATGTACTCCTTTTCTTCTTGGTTTATCTCTGAATTATCGGTTATGTTCCAGGATTTAATGCTTGGATGATTTGTCCAACCGTTTAAATAACACAAAATCTCAACAAAATTTTGGACGAGAATACTTGTGTTAGTTTTGATAAGAATCCTCTCGAAAACGCCGTGAGAAATATTTCGTATGGTTTGATTTCTATCAACAAGAGTATGCAGGAATTTAAGTAAGTAGGATCCTCTTAACTTGATATATCCTTGTCCGACAAGATCGGAAATTAAAAGTAAAGTTTGTTTCCTTAAAATGAGGGTCTTGTCTTTATCGCTGTCAGTATCGATACGGTCATTTCCAACATGAAGTTGATTTCTCTTGGCAACCAAATTGTTTAAGATTAAGGACAAATGAGGATCAACTAAGGTTGTATGTAGTATATACAAGTCATGTAAGATGATCAATATATTATTTTTGACAGTGACTGGAGAGCTTGAACTATTGGTATCTTGCAATTCTGGGACTAAATAATTTAAGATAATTCTTTTTGCAATATTACTACTAGAATAACATGCCTGTCCGAGAGTAGTGACTAGTATTCCCAAGAAGGAAAGAATGATTGATTTATTTTCGGGTTCACTATTGTCGATATATTTTAGTTTAAAGTACTTGAATAAATCTTCAATAAAGGGCACTAAAACCTGTATATTATTAGTTTGGATGATTGGAATGACGAATTGACTATGATGATCGGGTGAGTTATTGGAATTTAAACTTGAGAGAGTATAATTGAGTAAAAACAATTCTCCTAATATTCTTATATTGGTAATTTCGGATTGTTGAACTTTTGGGTCGTCATTTGGGTGATTAATCCTATTTATTTGGTCAGCGAGAGATGAAAGGGAATAAATATAGATCCTTTCAATGCAGGTTGGTTGATAGTTCTCATTGCATTCGGGGATTATGCAACCTTTGAGTTTTGAATTTAGTATTACCTCAAGTTTCGCGTCAATACCTGGACTATCACGATCAATCACCGGCTTGTTTTTTCCCCTAGGTTTTTCTTTGTTACGACTACTGTTCAATTCATCCCAGAGATATAAGATGTAAATCACTGAAGACAAGGAAAATGAGACGAGATTCTTGGAGAGGTTTGATTCAAGACCCAAGTCAGTGCAACCCAGGTGATTGTGATAGTTATCAGTTGAGATTAAGATATTCGTGAGTAGAGAGAAAAATTCGGGCTCTTGAAATATGACTTTTTGGTAGAGTGAAATCAGTTTGGATTTATCCTGCCTTCTCAAGAAAAAAGTCGTAATGAACAGTTTAAAGGTTTCAAAAAGAGAATTCGAAATCAGCATAATGTTGTTCTCTGGAATAACGTGTATCAATTGGAGTTTTCTTTTTCGCGAATTTGAAACCAATTCCGTCAGAATTTGATGAATTTTTTGCGTTAAAATGGAGATGTTGTCCCTATAAAATGACTCTTCACTTAAATTATTTTGATTCAAGTAGATGTACAGCTCCTCCACTAATATAAATGGCAAATCCGGAAATTTGAACTTGGTTTCTTTTCCTCCCTGTTCATAATTGCAATGGGCTTTACTCGATTTATTGTGATTTAATAGATCGATGAAAAAATCAATGAACAAATTAAGAAATTCCACCAAAGGATGGAGAATAAGAGGATACTTTTTGAAAATACTCTTTATTGATATTCTATATAGACTCAGAGTTTGTATTTGGTTTTCTTTTTGGCTTATCAGTGAAATCCAAGAAAATAGGAATTCTGGATCAATATTGTTAATGTAGTCATTAATATCTTCAATATTATCCGTTTCACTTTGAAAGTTTGTGATGAATTTGGTCAACTTTTTCATCTGCTCCGTCAGCATACTATTGCATATTTCAGTGATTTTGTCAACAAGAAAGTTTTCACTATCAATAATAGTTGGTAGCCCATAATTAATCCATAGGCTGGATACCCACTTTAATTCAGGAGAATAATTAAACAGCGAATATAAGCTTTGAAGAGAGTGTCTTTTAACTAGGATCGAAGTATCTGTAAGTGTTTTTTTAAAGAGTATGAGTAACTGTTTTTTTAAGCTGGATATACCTATTTTCCTTGATTTTATGATTGTGAACAAACTATCCCAAAGAATCAAAGATCCCTTTCTGCAAATTGCTTTTTCATCTGAGATGCATTCCATGATTAAATCCATTATGGGTAAGAGTGATAAAGGTGATTTCGTATTTTGAAACTCAAAATTTCCGAGTAATATTTTGATATGATCGTCTCGCTTTGAATACAAATCGCTATTATTTAATTCTTTCTCTTCATTTGGGGATAATTCACAGCCAATCACATTATGAATTGAATTAACTATGGAGGAAATGGCTGAAATGGATTTAATCCTAACGTTTGGAGATGAGTCTCTGCTTCTTTCAATCAAGAGGACTATTAAACCATAGAGCTGAGTTGCCATTTCGGCTTGAGCAAAATTTAGAGTGCCTGGATGGTTACTGATGCTCCTGTGCGAATCCAAGGCAACTCCTGACCATTCAATACTTTGTCTCGCACTACTATTCCTCTTGGAGGAATTGTTAGTCAATTTGTCGTTTTTATATTCCAAATTGCTGCTGATATCATTAGAATGATGATCTCCATCCGCCATTTCTGTACAGGAATGACTCTTCTCTGAGGACGGAAAGCTATTGCTCATTTCCAGAGATTCTTTAACCAATAATTGATACATATCTGTAAAAAGCATTCTTTGTTTACTTTGACTCTGGTCAAATACGGATTTCTCCGGGTTACATTCCTTGCTATGTTTGGCTTCAACCTCATTTATAAATAGTGATAATAATTCAATACAAGAAGGAAGCTGAAGTATATTATGAATAATATCAATAGCGATGATTCTATAGTTTGGTTTCGATGAATAAATCATGAAAGGAAGTACCGATATTATTCTTCTATAAAGTAGTTGCGGATATTTGAACGGAAAAATTGAAACGGTATTTTTCTTAGGGTTTTTTATTCCATTAGTTTCATCAAAGTGGAAGAAATACATCAAACTTGGGGAATATTTGATATTAAAATTGGATAGAAATGAAATAAAAGAATTAACTTCTTTGATCCCCCTTCCACCAGCAAGGCCACTCTCTTTGTCATTGAATAGAGATTGCTTTAAAATATCAAAAAGTATCATTTTTGGAGAAGTTTTGTTTTCCGAAATTTCCACTAAAGAAGGTATTAGTATTGAATGTAGCTGCTCAATTATGTTTTGCCTTGTCTCTGACTTGTCACTTAATAAAAGATAAATTGAAGTGATAAAGCCAACAATTGGATCGTTTAGGAATATCTCATTTCCTGAGGGTCTTTCTCCGAAAACTTCCGTGGAAATTTCATTCTCAATGAAGTAAAATTCGTTTGTTTTCATTTGAGAAATTCTTTTCTTTAGTTTTTCCAGTACTTCAACTCCATTTTTAAAATGAACAAGGACTTCATTATCGGTACCCTTCATAAATTCCGGTTCCGATTCATTTTCATATTCTGACTCAGATTCAAGACCACTTTCATCGCTTCTTTCCTTCTCTTTTTTTTTTCTCGTATTCTTCCGGACTTTTTGATCTGCCTGGCTTTGAATTTCAACCAGTTGATTTATTGTAAATAAAATATTAGGATGAGAGAGTTCCGGAAAAAGAAAAACAATATTTTTAATTAGTTGAAATATACTTTGATTTAATGAGTTTTGGCTTTGAGCTTTGTTCCCAGAGTTGTTTTGATTGGGACCAACTAAAGGTAGATGTTCTACCCCGATTAAAAGAGTTAAAGAAATCAATTTTCTCAACAAAATTATAAATGAATACAAAACGATTTCAATGTGCCTTAACTCCAACTTGACTGTTTTAAACTTTACCTCAATATTTCCATCTTTCAAGATAAATCTAGTAAATCTATTTTCACCAATATTCATGAAGAGTAATATTATTCCAAATGTTGAAATTTTAGAAATACTTAATTCATTATTATGCTCCATTAAATTGGTCAACTCATGCGACTTGAAACTAGATAAGTCATTCATTCTTGAGACGATTGTTCTCAGATTAAGTAATTCACTATTATTTGTATTTCCATTTGCATGTGGGATTATTTCCTGATAAAATAATAATTCAGACATTCCCTCAAGCAATTCATTTAGGCTTTCAATTCCATTTACTGCGAGATTACTAGAAATATCAAAGTTTTTGCAAAAAAATACCAAACAATTGATTAATTTCAGCTGGAGATTTGGAGACTTGCCCATTATTCCTTCGCCTCCCTCAAATTCACTCCCAAGTTTAAAATCAAACCGATTAGTTACATCAATATTTGGTTTGGCTTTAATCTTTTCAACTCCAGAAAAACTGTTTTCTTTTTCATGGTAGAAATCCTCGTCACTAGAATTCGAGTCCGAAAAATTCATATTATCATTGATTTTTCTTTTCCTACTCCCCGTCTTTTTTTTGGTTCTCGCCTTATTCCCTGCCTTTTCTCTTTTATTGTTAAGCTGGTCTTCGTCTTTGAGTAATGCAATAATTCTTCTAATAATAAATGGCCTAATAGAAGAAATTATTTGGGGTCTATTTGGTATTAGTGTGAGTAACAGATAAATCATTGCAGAATAATAACTTTTTATTCCTTCATCCAAAGTTATGTTTAAAAAGAGTCTTCCAAAGAACATCTTGGTGTATCTTTCCAAGGTCGATTTGTTCATCTCGGAATAACCATCCAAATTCCTAATTAAAATTTCCCAAGTATTTGATATTTCATTTATACAACTCGCAGAACCAGAGACAAGAATTGGATATAAATGATTTACCAACTTTGTATAGCCACCATTTTCAAAAGTTGAGTCATCTACCACAATTTCACTTCCAAATCCATCACTCATATCCATTACTCCTCTTTCTAACTTTAAATAACTTTCCCAATAATCAATTTCCTGGTCGTCCTGACCAAAGTCTTGTAAAGAAATCCCACCTACTCTTGAAATTGATCCCTTTCTCTTCACACTACCACAAAAACGAGATCTTGAAGAACTGCTCAATCCCATGTTCCGTTTCCTTGAAGATAGAACGTATTCTTCAACCCTTTTTATCCCTTTACCTTCATTCTCTACTGTTTTAATTCTTTGTGTGTGTCTTTTATTCATTTTGATACCTTTTTATCTTGTTGTGAACAACTTATTCATATTAAAACAAACTTAAAAATAACGCTAAAGGTCTAAGAAAAATTGTTTATCTGAACTTATATTAAAATTAACTTTGCATGTACTGAGTAATTTTTTATTAAATTTATTGTGTGGGGTACTTACTTTTTCAATAAAAAATCCCCCGGTAAACTTTATGTCATCTTTTACCTGTAATTATTTATCACAATAAAACTAACTTTATTCATATAATTATACTCTTATTCTTAACATAATAAATGAATATTTATCTTAATATACATAGTATCTGCTTTTTGATCAAAACTCCATAATTTTTTTTTTCATTATCTGTTATATTTAAAATTATTTTATTATCCACATGTAACATTATTTTGATACCGGTTTTAATAACTAATGTGGATGAAAAATTTGACAGCATGCAAAGAGTTCCGGCAAATACATGTAACCACGTGTATAATTGTACGGATTGACCAAAACAATAAAATCAAAATTATTATTAATTATACTACTCTTGATTTAATAGCTAATCTTAAATAAGTGAATAAATATATTAAATTGGAAACCTGGCAAAAGTGAAGGAGAAGCTTATGCGATGATATTAACAAATAGTTCCTAATTCAAGGAGAAACAAAAAAAAAATACATGAGTAAATTCAAACAAGAATTTGATTTGTTTGTGAAAGGTTTTTTTTTATAATAAAAGTATAATTAATCTTTATTTTAAAAAAATTAATAATCATAGTAATTTGTTATAATAAACGAAGTTTGTCAAAATTAATATTTGTGAAGGAAAAAAAGGCAGTAAAGAGAATAATTAATCACTACTACTCGAAATAAAAAAAAAAGCCCATTCATTTAATAAAATACTGGTAATTTAAGTATTTTTCAAAATGACAATTCATCCGGAATTGACTCCAAAAAAACTTTTATATTCATCAGATGATGAGGAAGGCAAAATACTCAATTATGAAGCCAAAATAAATGGAAAGTATATATCCCCCTTTACAAGTGATGAAAGTAGTGATCATCACAAAAATTCAAGAAATAAGTGCAGAAATAGCTATAGAACATCTATATCTACAAATAACACTTTAAATTCTCCTCAAAGTAAGGAAATGATGAATGAAATCATTTATAATTCAAATAATCATGAAATTGATATCGAAAAAAGCTATATAGATGCAGATAATGAAGGTTATTTGCTAATTAATAATCAAGAAAAAAACAAACTTTTATCAAATAAAAATACTTTGAATCGCAATATTGATGAACTTGTAATTCAAAGATTAAATAACAGTAAAAGAAGAAAAAGTAAAAGATTGAGTTCAACATCCTCGAATGTACTTGCAACAAAAATTGAGGGACAAATTGATATGGGGCCAGATATAGATGTTACTCAAAAATCTCTTCTTAAACTGAACTGTAATAAAGCAAATACTAACATAAATACGCTCAGTTACCAAAATACAAACGGTAATAATAACTTTAAGTGTACATCATTAATAGATACGAATTCAAAAGAGTTCAATTCAATGCCTCAATCAATGCAAAAAAAAGTACTGCAAATGATCAGAAACAGACAATCAGCTCAGAAACATAGAGATAAACAAAAGATTGAAAGACAAAATCTAATACAAGAAAACATTGCCTTAC
This sequence comes from Cryptosporidium felis, assembly GCA_014529505.1. NCBI lineage: Eukaryota > Apicomplexa > Conoidasida > Eucoccidiorida > Cryptosporidiidae > Cryptosporidium > Cryptosporidium felis. Next base: position 158,174 of record JABXOJ010000012.1, read on the forward strand.
GAGCAAGAATCGCAGAATTAAGTAGAGAATTACAAGAGTTGCGAGCAAAACAGGCTACTATGCTTGAACAAGAAGGAGCTATTTCTCAAGTCAAAAACGGGTATAGATTCACAAACTACAATATGAATAATCAATTCGGTAATTTTGGATGTACTTTCATTAATGGAAAAAGAAACGAACATAACACTGATAACAATGCCCACGGAAACGAAGATTCTGAAATCAATCATCTAATCATCAAGGAAAAGAATAAGAGTAAGATAAATAACATTAATCTTGTTGGAGCCAAAAATCAAGATATTGATTGCGGTTTTGATTTTGTTCCTAACGATGAATTCTCAAATATTGGAGTTTGGAATCCTATTTGTGATACTAATGGTAATGTAAATATGGCAAGAAATGCAAGTATATGTAATCAAATAAATCTTCATCCCAATATCGATGTTTTGCCTTGGATTGGAGCGGGACCAGTTGTAACTTGGAACAAGCCAACCAATTATGTCGAAGATATGCTTATTTCAAACAAGTAATTATCGCATAGCCATCATCCCCTACTTAAACTCCCAGATTCTCCCACAATTGTAATAATTCTATTATCCTCATTATTTTACTATCTTTGCGGAGTAATATTGGCAAGCGGTACCGGAATAAAATAAATATTCTCATTTCAAATAATTTGACTATGGAGCCAACTAGCAACGAAATCAGAGATAAAAATGACGAAGATGACCAAGATCAAGGAATACAATATTTAAGGATTGGCATCGATTATCCTGTATCTAAAGATGATGAAGAATTAAATATTCAATGTGGAAGAATTAAAGAAATAGAAAATTTGTCGGAATGTGAGAAATTGAGATCATTAATACTAATTTCAAACCATATATCGAGGATAAAGAACCTGGAGAAACTTAAAGAACTGCGAGTGCTCGAGCTGTATCAAAATAATATATTATTTATGGAGAATTTGCAAGAATTGTTGAATTTGGAGATTTTGGATCTTTCATTTAATAAAATCAAAAAAATAGAAAATATAGGGAATCTTGTCAATCTTGAAAAGATTTTCCTCACAAACAATCGGATCAAAAAAATTCAAGGATTTGAAAATAATAAAAAATTACAGGTAATTGAACTTGGAAGTAACGATATCAGAAAAATAGAAAACGTACAACATTTAACCGAATTGAAGGAGTTATGGCTCGGAAAAAACAAAATAACTACTTTGGATGACATTCCTTATTTTGAGAAAATCAATATTTTAAGTTTACAGAGTAATCGTATCCTGGATTGGTCTGAAACTTTCGCGAAGAATATGATCAATTTAGAGGAATTGTACCTGAGCAATAATCGGCTTAAAAGTCCAATTAGAGTGGATTTTTTCAAGGATTTTAAGAATCTAAAAGTCCTTGATTTGGGTGGCAATAAATTCAACAGTTTAGAGTCCATTTCTTATATTCATACTTTGAAAGAACTTTGGATTAATGACAATGAAATCAATAATTTGAAAGAACTAGAATTTCTTAAAAACTTGAGGAATCTTGAAACAATCTATTTAGAAAGAAATCCAATACAAGATTTCCTTGGACCTTCCTACAGATTGACAATCATTAAAATTATCCCTTGGATTTCCCAATTAGACGCTATTCCCATCGAAAGGAGTGGAGAAACTTATATTGTCTAACAAATAATTCCAAGAAAAAAGTGTAGCCTACCCTTATTGATCACCAATGCATTCAAAGAGGAGCGGAAAATTTTAACGAAATTCTGTTTGATTCTGCTGCTCCAAATCCTCTAGATAATTTCATCAAGAAACAATTTAACTTTAATCACTAGTTTTTAATTAAATTATACTAAAACACCAATTTCTGATACTGCGCTAACAACTTAATAAACCAAACATGTGATAAATTTGAGGCCTCCGGGGAATATTTAAAAATTACCGAGGAACAATAACTTGACGATAATTACTTCATCCCACTTATCTTCCTTTATATTATTATAGGACAAAAATGGTACAAAAAAAAAGGTAAAGGAAGTTAACTGGATCAGATGGTCCTTATACGCACTGTATTTTCTTCTCGCTCCTTGACCTCTTGGCAAGTATTATTACTGAGCAGGATTAGAAGAGAAGTCGAATCCGAAAATAGATCTCTGGGGCTGAGCAGCGGAACCTTGCTTTTCACACCATGTAATAAAGTCTGGATTACTGCCGCAGGTATATACATCTTTGACGTAACAGCATCCACAGCTTGTTGCACCATCAGAGAATGAAATAACTCCAATTGGATCTGGCCAGTATAGAGGCGGATAAAATGTGCCTAGCCAGCCAATTACAAAGTAAAATACAAGTAAAATCCCGGACAAAATTCTGAAAGTCCAAAGACACTTCTTTTCCCTAAAACTCTTAATACGATTATGGAAATACAACTTCATTTTGACCTTAAAATTTACTTTTTCAGCAGGAGTACGATCAATTAATATGGTTAAATCAGTTCTTCTCTTAATTCCGTTTTCGTCGGAAATAAGTCCCAGACTGTCAGTCAATTCCCCCTCAACCTTCTCGATTTTCATTTGCTTGATCAAGGCATTCTTCTTTATTCGCTGGTTCTTTCTCCACTGCTCAGCAATTTTGGCATTTCTTTTTTCGATCTTTCTTCTTTTCTTCTCTTCCAGTTGCTGGTTTATCCAATCCTTGTCCTGTTTCATGAATAATCTGAACAGAGGCAAGGCTGCCATTCTATTATACCTGTCTAGTCTATCTTCAGGAGAGCATCCCTTACAAGCCTTCATTGTTGCGAAAGTGTACAGGATACCAACGATAAACCCACCTATATGGGCCCAAGGATTAGTTACTCCCGTAAAAGACAAAACCATACCAATGATCAGAGAAAACAAGCTAAAGATGAACATAAACATAGGAGCTGGCAAATTATTCCAATTTTCAAATGTATAAGGTATTGAAGCAGCTGTTATACCAAATAAGCCGCCTGAGCTCCCAACCGTCAGTGAACATGGTGATATTACTGCTACTGCCAAATTTCCTCCAACCCCTGACAAAAAAAACAACAGGAAAAATCTCAACATTCCCCAGTCTGGCTCTATCATATACCCTAATTGAGCTTGTGAAATTACATTAAATCCAATGTGAATAAATCCGGTATGCATCCACATCGCCCAAAACATTCTTATCATTTCTCCTTGCCTTAATTCATTTACAACCAGACCACCAAGGACGCTCAAGGTTTTGGAACAGGGCCCTAGCATGGAATTTAAGCTGAAGGATTCAACATAAACTCCGCCGCACTTTGCATCTTCCCACTTATTTAAACGGTTATAGATGAGAGATTGGAAGAACACACCTACGAGGGCAAAAGATGTGGTCAGTACTACGAACAGCCTGCCGTGTATTGGGTTAACCCACTTTCTGAATTTGGAGGCAATATTTGTTTGAGAAATGGGATCCAACTCACAAACATGATAGGACTTATCAACTTTGACTGCGTCCAGAGGCAAGTCCTTTGCGTAGGGTCCAACTGCAATATCAATTTGAGTCTCCTCCCCGTAGAGCCACTTAAGATGGCCAGTCAATCCATATTCATCCAGCTTGAACGTATTTCCAGCTCCAAGGTTTGCATTGTTCCCTAAACCTCGCTCTTGAACATTTGAAGTTCCGCTTTTAATACCCATATTTACCATTTGGATGCTGGTCCTTCCAACTGCCCTGTCTCCTTGGTTAATACTTACAAAGTGCTCGACTTCATTCAGATTACTAACAACTTGGGATTCAGAGAATCTGTGCTCGCTTACTTTCAAGCTATTTCCCAGGTAGTTCAGCTCGTTCATCTCATTTTCACTCCCCCCGATATTCAGTATTGATTCCACTATTGTTGAAAATTCCTTCCTCCTTGTGCCTGCTCCCTGAGCTTCAGCTATAGCGCTATTATTATTGGTTGAAGGAATTAATTGGCTCTTTAATCTGGCAAGGACATTAAACACCGAATTTCTTGGCCTGCTCTCATTTGGATCTGAAATATCCTCAACAACCATCCCTTCGCCTTTGGAGTTTTTTTCCTTACTATTCATTATGGAGAGCCTTCTTTCCTCAGCTTCATCTTTTGGGATGGCAAACTCCATTCCTCCAAACTGCTCGTCGTTACTACTCCCACTTTGAAGAAATGTTGAACTTCTTTTCCCATTCTGGCGATTATTGGCGTTAACTTTGTTGTACTGAGTCGCGACTCCTCCGCTTTCCATTAAATCTCTTCCTCTAGATGGGAATTGTTTGGCGATGTTCATATTTTCTCTCTCAGCTGAGTTTCCCGGTGGAACGCTGAAAAGTCTCAGCTCATCGTTTGTTGGTACCCTTTTGTCATAGCCGCCTTTTGGATTCCCAGCCACTTCACTATCAGGCTCAAGTCTCAAGGACTTTCTCGGAGAAGGCTGAGCTGAGTTTACTTGGTTATCCGTTGAAATCTTTTTGACTGCAACTGGAGTTGCCGCCGCATTGTTATTTGGCGATGATGGGGAAAAGGGCTTTGCCTTGATTTGGTTGCTGCTTTTTCTATTAAAATTCTTAGGAGACACTTTTACAGGCTTTTTCAGCCCAAACAAATTGTTGTTGATTGAAGAGCTCCTCCTTGTCGGAGACATTAAAGGAGTTATGTTATTTGCTTTTGGAGAAGAACCAGACCCTCCAAATTTCGGCACGGGAGCTCTCGAAGTGGAGCCTGCTGTTCCTAGAGAAGTGGGATGTGAGTATTTCGTCCCTACTGGCTTTGCTAGAGGTCTTTTCACTCCTCCACTTTTGATGGTAAAATCGGAAGTGTCCATCTCCCGCAAATATACTTCAAATCAGAATGCCACCAATATGGGGAAGGAGAAAGAAAGAAAGAAAGAAGGAGGGGAGGCCTCTTTTTCTCTTCTAAACAATTTGAACTTGTAATGCTAGGATTATACCTTATTTTTCCTCCGAATTAAGGCGAAAGGCTTTTGCTTTTTTCTTCTTTACTGTTTTGGCCCTATTTTGAATATCAATACCTGAATTAAATTGTGAGAGGGGAAAAAATAGCCGAGATTAATTTTCATATAAAGTGGCTTTAAATGTTTTTCAAGAACTATATAGTAAATGCCCTCTTTCACTCTCGCTTGTAATTATTCTCGACTTCTCGGGGTCAAAGTCACTGCTTCGACTTACTTTTATGTTTTTTATCAGCTGTTAACTCGGTTCCTCAATCCCACAAATCAGTAATTAGAAAAATAGTGGTAAAAGAAGGTAGTTTCAAGGAACAAATATTGCATAGATGGTAGGCCTCAAAGTATCTCGTATCTGAAAAGCAACCTCTAACTTATTAAAGGTCAAGGTAGAATAAAAATAAAAGGCCTTTCAAATTATTCAGAACTGACTACTAATCGTTTCTTCCTTCATGTAACTCCTCAATTTTTTTTAATTCTCATTGGTTACACACACACAAGTCTTTTATAGACACAAAATTGGGCGGGAACCTCCCGATGTTCAGTGTAGTTCCCAGACAAAAGTAGAAATTTTAAAAAGTTCAGGGGGCTAAAACAGTTTGGCTTGCGAGTTCCAAAATGAAGGAGATCTTACATTAAGGGTAGGAGAAGAGGCGAGGGTCCACCTTCTCGTTATTTTTATTGAACTTAGGAATGAATATTACTACTGGATATATTATTGGTTTGCTGCGAAGTTAGTATTCTGGTATTGTTTTCTTGAACATTGAGGTTTTGATTTGCTTGCAGGTTGTTATTCAAGCTATTATTACCATTGTTATTCATTTCTTCACTTTCTTGGTATTGCTTTGCTTTGTTTTGAATTCTTTCCTTTAAGTCATTTATGTCTTGTATTTTTAGTTCTATCAAAGTACCTGGACGAGTAAGCATTTGAACTCTTATTGACAATGTAGTCGCTCTACTATATTAATATAGTGCTGTATTTCGGCGAACCGGATTAACAGAGTAGTTTCTTTTAATTTTAACCCCAACAAACTATTTGGTAGTACAGTGCGGGGTTAGTATATATAAAATAACTGCACACGTTCAGCGCCAAAATAAAAAATAACTCTAGGTTATTTACCCAGGGGAAAGGGAGAGGAGAGATCTAAGACTTATTAAGTAAATTAATGTCTATCTCCTAGGGCGTTTCTTATTCTATTTCTGCTCTCCTCAACACTATTGTTATTGGTGGTGTTTGCTGTGCACCCGGAGTTTGAATTGCCATTATTTGTGGAAGGGTGGTTGTTAACTCCTAAAGTTACCACTCCCCTGGAGTCAATTGAAATTGAAAGACTTTCGGGAGTTTGGCCAGATAACGCAATGTTGATCATCTCAGGATTAATCGCCGTTTTGTAGCCTACATCACTAGACGGCATTATTGAAGTGGGAATGGTTGTCGTTCCGGAAGCACCAGTAATAACTGCCGGAACTATTTGGCTTGAATTGTTCAAGTTCTGGCTGTTTGAAGGAGAATTCATACCACTCCCTAAAGCCCCTTGATTTCCTGTGATTTCCGTTATCACTTGGTTTTGGGAAGCTGGAACCACCAAATTGCTGCCTTGCTGATTATTTAAATATCCAGAATATTGGCATTGATACGGACAGCAGGAGCAAGGCGCATTATAATTTGGAAGTCTTCTTGCTGCAAAATCACAAACGCAGCACTGAGACTGAATGCATGGGAGCTGCTGCTGCTGCTGCTGCTGCTGTTGTTGTTGTTGTTGCTGTTGTAGTAATTGTATTTTCTGACAACACAAACAACCCATCTGAAGCTGATCCAAATTTTGACTAAATATTGTGGACATGCAGTTGTTGCAATTTGGCTGCATTATCTTCACCACTCTCGTGTTTGAACTTTGAGGCAGTGTTGGCAATGACAACTTCTCTTGTTTTCCGCATTGGCAGACGATTTGGTTACTATTAACGTTTTGGTTAGTATTAAAGCTCATTTTAACTTAATCAGATTTATTGAAACTAAAATGAAAATCGCAAAATTTAATCTTCTCAATCGCTTGAATTGAATATTAAATATTTAATCTCACAGGCCTTCTTTGTTTAAAAACAGGTTATTCGCTCGTATTACTTTTTCCAAAAATTACACAAGATACAATACCTTTATTAGATCACATATTAACCTTATAATTTATAATATTATTCTCATTTTCGAGCACGAGCTATCTAATTATTATTTTTTCTTTATTTCCAGATACTTGATTTTCCCGCGCCCCCCCTTAATATGCATTTCAAAAAACTACCTTGCACTGTTTTACTCTCAGACTCCGCCAGGTTGATATTTCTTGCACTCCCAGCTCCAAAAAACCAGAAGATATTCGACTGGGTGTATTTATCGAATTTAGCTCTGCAAAAATACAAGTTGCACTTTAATCTGGAATAAGGTCCTGATCTTCACATGTGTCAATTTATTATAAAAAACCGCGAATCACAAGTGTGAAACCTTTAACCCAGGTAACAAATTACTTAGCTTAACTATTAGCGTTGAACTACGCAATATGCTTAATAACAACAAAACCGCTAGCTCCTAGACCTGCTCATTAGTAGTATGAAAAATACACTCAACAATCCAAGGGCCAAGCCAGATGACGTGCCCAAAATGATGTTGAACCTATTATCTGAAGATATCGTGCAGTTTCTGCCATAGTATCCTTGAGCACACTTACAGTAATATTCATTAGACCCGAAACTAATGCATTCACCACCATTTTCACAGATATTCTCGATCTGTTCCTGACATATGCCAGTACATACATCCCGACATTCGACTACTTGTTTAAGTTGATTAGATAAAGGACAAGCAGTGCCTCCGTTCTTTGACTCTCGTACAATAACCCTGTATCTCGACTTAGTTCCTTCACACAGAAATTTGGAACAATCCGTCCAAGGCGACCAGAAAGATAAGAGACAGTCAACCGGACATGGAGAGTTATTACAGGTAGAAGTTTCCTTAGTTAAACTGTCGCAGCCCGGAGCCACGTGGGTCAGTTCCCTTGTTCTCGAAGTTATTCCTCCTCCACAAGATACCGAACAAGTTGACCAGTTTCTCCATTCGGAAAAACTACATGGTAAACACTCCACATCTGTATTGCATTCCGAGATCTGAGATGTTATTGTGCACTCGAGGCCCCCCGCCATAACTTCATTTAATGGGTACCTCCACCTGTAGGTTGTTCCGCCTCTGCAAGTGCTTGTACATGGAAGCCAAGAGGACCAAGGAGAGTACTCGCAGTCAATTGGCGAAATGGCAAACCTAGCTGTAGATAAAACTCCTCCTTCATTTGAGTAAACCAACCCTACCGATTCTGGGGAATAGGAATGTCTTCCGCAGTGAAATATCGTTCCTAAGGACCACAACGACTCTCTCACGAAGATATCTATTCCGAAATTCTTGTTGATCAATATTCCCTAGAACGTTTTTCGAAGTCAATAATTTAATTTTTTTAAAAAGGAATAAATGAATGTTTTTCAATAAGCATTTAATCTGGAAACTTACACTAAATGGTTGTGCTGGATTGTCAAAATCAAAGGGATAGTCGCCGCTGACCGTATAAGCTGTTCCGGATAATATAGTGCCCGATTTTGTACAATAGGAATTGCTGGACAAAATGCCAAAAAATCCATTCATTCTATAATAAAACTGACTTTGGTCCTCCTTTAAGAAAACTCCAATGGAACCTCCCCATTTATATTTATTATCATTAACGGGATACATTCCCACTGCAAAAATGTGCACCTCCATGTTCTCAGGCCAGGTTCCATAGTGCGTCGGAACCCTATTCCCATTAGGGACACCAGACTTCTCATCTATACCTGTGCTGTTAACAAAATATAAGTTTTTGTCCTCAAAATAATACCTATGATCAAAGCTATCCCAGAAGTACATCCTTTTAAATGGATCGGAAAGAGGAACATTTCTTGTAATAGTATAATCAACAAAGTTATCTACGCCGTTCCCAAAAGTCAACATGTTGACGCTGTTATATACGATGCTGTGACAGGGATAAAAAGGGCCCTTACCCGAAAGATAAAAGTAAAATCCTCCGGGCCATCTTAGTTTCTCCACGACTAGATCCATTTCCATTGTCTTTGGGGTGTATGGAAATGGAAAATAGGCATAAGTCCTCGACCACTTGTCATTTTGTGTGTATCCCGTTGAAGTCGCCTTTACAGTCTGAGTTTTGAAGTCTATGCTCAAAATACAGTGATATAAGTCGCCTGTTCGAATAGTTACCAATGTCTCGATGTCGTTTTTTGCGACAAACTTTCCAACTATTCTAAAAGATATGCCAGAATACCATGGCTGAGCTTTTGAATTAAAGGTGTATACTAGTCCAACATACGTAATATCTCTCCAGGCCTTTTTCCACTGGAAACTTGGTGGGAGCGACTTTACAACAGGTATTCTCGATAAAATACTTTGTCCCACAAATACATAATATATGAATACGAACTTTAAAGCCAAAAACCTCAAACCTAAAATCAGATTCATTTTTACCATTTAATTCATAAGTACTACTTCAATTATCTTAGAATTGCGTCTAGCCTCATTTAATTCACAATTCTGGTCTTCTTTTCCACTGAAAAAACAGTCCAATATTTCTTTCCTAGATTCTCTGAGTTATATCTGGAAGTTACGAATTAAATCCGGTGATTAATTTCTGTGCTTGAAAAAACGCACTAGTGACTTCCACGTCGTCAACAGCACTCAATAAAATTACTATTATAGTCGATAATTATCAAGATTTTTATTATTTCTGAATATTTCTCATCCCATGCTTTTCAATTAAGATCAGCATTTTCCAATAAATTTCAAATAGAAATGTGTATACAAATACATATTGTAAAGGTATCGAATTGCCCGCCAGAAACACCCCACTATTTCCCAAGTGCGATATACAAGTGATCATGTAAGTTATAACGGTGTAGATTGCAAAGTAATTGAAGCTTTAAATAGAGCTTTCGTTAAATATAAATAATATATAATTAGGTTTTATTTAATTTGTTTTTTACACCTCAAAAGTCGGAGAATAGGCACGTTATTCAATGCCTTGCAGCTTTTCCCTCGGTTCCTCACTGATATTTTTACAGCTTTTTTTAATACTCAGACTGATCAATTCCCAAATTGCAGATTTTACACAATCCGAAACTCGACTATGCTCTAACCCATACACGTAAGTTTGGAGAACAGTTAATGATAGAACATACTCTTGCCGTTTTTAAATCCGCAATAACATTTTAGATTTGGGTATAAATTGGAGGAGGGCGTCGATATAGATTTGATAGATGATGATATTTGGCCCCTGAACCAGGTTCTCTCAGCGGGTGGCTCTTTTTCCAGTGATGGATTTAAAATAATGTTTGCAACTGCCAAGAAAGATTCGTATGAGCTCATAATGACAGCTTATTCTTCTTTGACAACGGTTTACAGAGAATGTACATACGAAGGAAGAACTGTGAGAAGTCTCAAGTCCATTGTTGAGCACTCTCCAAGGTTTGACAAATGGCCGTTTTTTGACAAGTGGGTTGTAAGCTTTCAAAGACAAGAATATGGCATTTCAATTTCATTTGGTCAAGGTTACTCAGAAACGTTGTTTTGGAAAAGATGCCTGAACGAGCCAATTGTGAGTGTAAAAGTTATTTCAGGGGAGGCATACCTTTCGGCTAATCAAGTGGATTGCATTGTGTCAGAGTGGAGTACATGGTCCCAGTGTAGTTCCACATGTCAGATTGGAACGAGGTCAAGAACTAGGCTAATCTTGAGACCGGCTTCCTTTGAGGGAGTTACTTGCCCAACTCTTATCGAAAATGAAGGGTGCAACATAAGCATTTCCTGCGAAGATTGCAACTACTCCTCTTGGTCACCTTGGTCGGAATGCAGTGTTTCCTGTCAAGGCGGCGTTCGTACAAGGACGAGAAAACTGATTTGGAAATCAGACATTGAGGGACAATGCCAAGACCCAGGAACCGATGTTGAGGCCTGCAATGAACAGAAATGTCCCATAAATTGTAGGATCTCAGATTGGACAACATGGAGTTCTTGTTCTTCGACTTGCGGAACAGGAAACAAGCTTAGGTATAGAATAGTTTTTGCCGAGGCCGACCTTGGTGGTGTTCAGTGTCCACCAGAAAAAGACAGGACCGAAAGAGCCCCTTGCAAACAGCAGGAGTGTGATAAAACGTGTTCTAACAGTGATATTTGCCAAAATGGTGGAACCTGCATTGATACACCAAACGGCGGATTTACTTGTGAATGCGCTGAGAATTATTTTGGGAATTTTTGTGAAAGTAAAAAGTACGAATGGTGGATTTACCTTCTTTTATGCGTTATAACTCAAATAATTATTGGAGCCATTGTCAAGAGTACCTTCCTCTCTAGACCTGCCCCTATAGTGAACTCCCCAGTAACTTATAACCAGCAATACGGAGCAGAAGAATACACTCCTGCCTTTGACAATAACGCAGATATGATGGGGGTATTTTAATTGATTAGCATTTACAACTCTTTCTTGATTTATATACTTATAACTCGGTAACTTTTTTTTTTACCTGTACTGCATGACTTTTTGTGTGCAGGGTTTTTATTTTATATGATGTGGATAGGCGGTAAACTTTCGGTATATTAATTCTATTGTTTAATTTATCTTGCACAAGTAAAATAAGTCTCGTTAAATCGAAAGTTGGCAGTGGAACGGAATTTGAAACCTGGATATTCTTCAGTTTGTTTGGGACGCGAAGTTGGAAACAAACTAATATGTATGTGAGAAATGAGTTTGACGAAAATGATCACCGGGTGGAAACGGACATTGGTTGCTTACTAATATTTGATGAGGCCTATAAGTCAGTGGTGGACTCTTTTCACCTGAATGAAGGCAGAAACTACATTTGCGGTGCAACTAAATCAGTTTTCGAGCCGAATACTGTGAGCAGTAGAAAAAAAAACAAACAGGAAGATAATTCTGATACCGCTGAGAACTGCCATGCAATTATTCACTTCGAGCAGGGGGAGTTTTTTATTGAGGACAATAATAGCCAAGTTGGCACTTTTAGAAAAAGTCTGAACTTTAAACTCAAGCCCTTTTGTAAATACGAATTGGTTCCCGGAGAGGACATTTACTTTGGTAATCTTAAGGCCAAGCTAATAAAGTACGATGATTCTTTTGACTTTATTGAAACCCCAAAGTGGAAAAGAAACTCCAATTCAAGTAACGAATCCACTATTCATGAAGTGTTTGACAACGAGAACTTTTCTTCCAAGGACGAAGTCCCTTCGGAAACTGGAGGATGTAAAATAAGAGATAAATGTAAATTGAATTCTAGAAAGAGAACTAAAGTAGACACCCGAACTGGTGCTGAAGCGGAAATGGAAATAGATACTTTTGAAAAGCCAAGAAATAGGCAAAAATCCCAACTCAAAACAGACTCTGATTCCATTTCAAATTTGAATTCAAAGTCCAAGTTAAATTCAGAAACCGGATTTAACTCAAAAGTAAACTGTGCGTCTGAATTTGAGCTTGGGTCTGAGTTAAAGTCTGATTTAGAGCCTGAGCCCGAGTCTGAGTCTGAGTCTGAGTCTGAAATAGAATCTCACAACAAAGAGAACATCTCCAACAATACGAATTCGTTGGACCGAAGGAGAAAGAAATCCCCCTTAAAGCAAAACCACAACAACCTTGCTGCAAATGCCACCGAGCCCAATAAAGTTACTTTGTTATGGACCGGATGCGCTCCAACAAACAAAGACTCTGATTTAATTAAAAAGGCAAACATTTCGGTTATTGATTCAGAGGATCTTGAATTTATGTCAAGCCAAGTTACTCACGTTATTGCACCATCAATAAAAAGAACTCTTAAATTCCTCTGGGCAATCTTGAACGGAATCCCTATTATATCCCCAGCTAGTCTTAGATTAATCTTAAGCCAGTACAAAAACAAAAGCCTCAGTCTTCGGGAATTTAACGACTCGTGCTTGAATCATTTGTTGTCTGATCCGGAAGGGGAAAAAAAATTCGGGTTCTCTTTAAAAGATTCAATAAATAAGGCAAAAAAGCACTCCTCGATTTTCAACAGTCTCAAATTTGCTATCTCCCCAACAGTCAAAGTCCCGTCCATAGGTGAAATCAAATGGCTACTCAAATCGGGAAACGCTCGAGTTATTGAATTTGATAAAAACATGAAAACTACAGACCACTCTACGCCTGTTATATTTATCGGCACTCAATCCGACCACAAACTATTCAAGTAAGTTTGAAATACAAATTCTCCCTTCCTTCACCCGTCCCTAACTCATCAAAACAACATTAGAAACCGCACAATCTACAGTGTTGACTTCATCTTTGACTCCATAATTAAACAAGAACTCAACCTAGATCGAAATATTATTTCTCAAATCGCTCATTAACTCTCCCCCGCATCCTCTTCCCCCTCCATTACTCATCACTAATCTTCCTCTCTTCATATTAAGCATGCATGTATTTATCCCAAGAATCATTTCTCTCTCACTTGAAATATATTTCCACATTACAGTTACCGGTATTAAATTAAAATTTTGTGGACAATTTTATACATGCATGCGTGCAAAAAATGACGTGTTTTATAAATATCAAAAAAAAATTGTCATACATGTAAATCATTTGAGAATTCCAAAGGTTGCCTTCAATCGAACAACAAATATAATTAAGCAGTTTTCCTCTGCATTTGGAGAAGGGAAACTGAAAAGCCAAGGATACCGATTGAAATATAAGTCTTTTTAAGAGTGCAATTACCACCCTAAAATATACGCCAAACTCTAGTTATTGGCGACTTTAAGTAATTAGTTGTCGGAGCTTTATCTGAACTGGTTAGCAGCAGGCAATACCAAGCAACTATACCCGATCGATTGTTGATGAAAATAGAAAATCCGAAGTAACACTTATTTACACTCAATCTGCTGAAATTAGGAGAACGAAACATGAACAAGAAAATAGTTACTTCAATTGTCATTGGGATACTATCAATAACACTGGTTCAAGCGGCCACTGTGCAAGTCCAAAGCCAGTTCTTCAATCCATTTGCCATTTTTTCTGGAATAGGCAGCTTATTCAGCGGAATTACGAAAGGTATACAGGGAATTTTTGAAACCTTCATTAAGGAAATCATCCCACAGCCAGTCTTGGTAGATCCCAAGTATGATATCAAAAAAATTACCTCGGTCCAGCAAGATATACTCAAGAATCTTCCGGTCGTTGAGAGCGACTTAAACACTGTTGGAGAAATTGTCAACGAAATGGCCGTTGGAGCGAGCATTAATGCCGCAAAGGGACTGCAAATTACTCAGTCGGTGCTTAAGCCGGACATGTCTGGGGCTTCTGAGTCACTCAAGAACCTAAAATCTGTTGACGAGAACAAGAAAAAGTCTCTCAAGACCGCGGCCAAGGCCAAGTCTCGTGAGTTCCTCGAGTCCCTCTCCAAGCCGTCTTCTATAGTTTCCGACTACACCGCTCCTATTATTGTTATCCAGGCACCGGACACTGATCCCACTCAACTAATGACCATCAGTGAGATCATTAAATGCAGGGGAGGAAAGAACTGGATATCCGCGGAAGAGCACGCCGTAAAGATGAAAGAGTATAGGAAATTCAAGGGCAAGAAGAAGAGGATCGACGACGAGATCACTACAATTAACGAATTGCTTGACGAGAAGGACGCTGCCATGACTGACCTCAGGAACAGACTTAGGGCCAACGAGGTCAAGATGGCGGAGTCTCCCTCCGACGTTGTAATCATTGAAAACAAACTCTTGAACCAGCAAATGGGATACTTGGCCGAAGAAATCATCACTCTCGACAGACAGCTTGAAAAGCTACAAAGAAAGAAGAAATGACGCTGCTGCTACCTTCTCTTCCCGCTTCGACCCTCGCACCCTTTCCCCTAGGTCCAATAAAGAAATCCATTTATACCTAGCTCTCCCCTCCATAGAAACGGATTCCGTTTCAGCCGCACACCCCGAGGCGACGTCCTGCTCCCTCCGCACCCTTCCTCCGCATCCTCCGTCCTCCCTCCGCATCCTCCGTCCTCCCTCCGCATCCTCCGTCCTCCCTCCGCATCCTCCGTCCTCCCCCCGCGTCCTCCCCCCGCGTCCTCCGTCCTCCTTCCCGAAGAAACAGCCGCCCCGCTGGGGCCCCATTCACATAATACTTATAAATATAACGCTAGCAATTTTTCATAACTAAGAAAAAGCAGCCGCACACCGCCACACAAACTAGCTCTTCTCCGCCCCCTCGGGGCCGTCCCGAGTTCTAATGAAACTTAACTCTGATGTTTTGGCAGACTCTCTTCCTCTCAAGTCCCTCTATATAACTCGCTCCCCAATTCATCCTGGACTTTTGGATCAGAAAGTCTATTTCAGAAACCCAAGATGCAGCGAGCTGCGGGCTCGGAGCCCTCACGCGCAAGGAGCAGTTCTTGACGTCGGTGCAATATTGGCTCGGCGAATGCTGGGTCTGCTGCTGTTGGGACTCCAAGCCGCTGCCCAAACTCCCGCTGAACGTGCCGCTGCCACCGGAGCCGCCGCTGACGCTTAAATTCGTTGTGTTCTGGAATTGGACCGGGGACAAATTGCTCGCCGACCTGGTCAGACTAGCACCGCCCCCTCCGACGTGCCCGGGATTCCCGGAGCTGCCTTCCGACGACTCCCTCTCTCCCCAGAAAATTATGAACCCCGTCCTCGACAGATCCTGCGGGTCCATGCAGATGCTTGTGATTCTTTCTCCGTCCTGGCTTGGGCGTATCCAGAGCGTGTCCAACAGCTTGAATCTGAATATGCTGTCGTAAATATACACCGAAAAGTCCTCGATCAGCATATACCCGGACTGCCACTCTTTGCTGCACTCCTCAAGTCCATTGTTGCTGGAATACCTGAAATGAACGTTGTTTTGGGCCCCCGGCGGATAACTCTGCAAAATCGCGCTCCATCCCGTCCCGTTGCCGCCCCCCCCACCGCAAACGCAGCCTCCCGGCCCTGCACTACTCGAGTCGCCGCTGTAGTCTCCCGTGCCCCGGTTGGCGCCCAGCTCCGGCCTGGGCTTGCCCAACATGGACCCCAGCAAGTAGCCCAGTGCGTTACTCTCCGTGATAGACGGCCGTAGGTAGGACCAAGAATCGGAAATGTACTTTCCGTACAGCGTGTGGGTCAGTATCCTCGACAGGTGAGTGTATTTCCGGTACCTTTTTATCGCCAATTGACCGCCGCCACTCGCGGCCTCTGGCTCCTCTCCCTTGTGATCTTCCGCGGCGATATTGCAGGAAATCATCCCGAACAGACACGTTGGTATGTAGACCTGGGAGTAGTAGCCGTAGATGCACTCCCACCACCTCTCCTCTCTCTCGAGCAGTCCCTGCAGGATGGAGCCGGTCCCCTCCGCGGCCGCTCTGTTGCTGCACGCCAACGAAAGCGTGGAGATGGGAGAGTGACTCGAAATCCTTCCAAGCAGAAAGGCGGCAATCACGCTCTTTTCTGCCGTTTCCTCGCTCAGAACCTGAGACAGGAACTCCATCGAAAAGGACCTCTTCGTCGCCGCCGAGGAGGAGGAGGAGGCGGCGGCGGAGGCCCCCGCGCCGCCAGACGACGAGGAAGACGAGGACGTCCCCGAGGAAGTCGAAGATGAGACCAACGAGGCCGAGCCTGCGTTCGAGCCGGCAGCCCCCGCGCCAGTTGCGGCAGGAGCGGCTGCGACACCTACGGGGACGCTGGGACCAGGGACTCCGGCTCCGCTCCCCGTTCCCGATACCGACGCAGATGCAGATGCAGATGCCGACCCAGTTCCAGATCCCGATGCAGACCCTGACCCTGACCCCGATCCCGATCCCGCGATCACGGGAGAGGCCGTGCCGGCTCCAGAGGCCGCGGCACCCCCAGCCCCCGACGCCGAGGAAGCCGCAGAAGCCCCTGGTCCGCCCGCGGCTGCCGCAGCCGCCCCTGCGGCCCCAGTCGTCCCGGCACCCGGGCCGTTGCCGCTGGCGTCCGAGCTCGACGAACTGCCCTCGCAGAGGCCGATGGCGCTGGGGACGTTGGGACCGAGCAAGAACGCGCAGTTGCTGAGCTCTTCCGAGCCGATAACGCTCGAAATCCTCTTGAGCCTGCCTTCGTGAGACGGGCTTAGACCGCTGTTTCCCTGGATGATGGAGTTCGAGACGCTCCTGACTACGTTCATTTGCTTGATGCACGAGTACAGCCCGTCTCTGGTCCACGAGACGCTAGAAAACCTGCCGCTGTCCAGAAGAGCCCCTATGCTCGCCAGGGAGCAGCTTCCGTTGGCAGCCGCGCCGCTAGAGCTCTCGGCGTTCCCAGCCGCCTCCGGACTCACTCCGAGAGCGTGGCCGCCTCCGTCCAGGTCCAGGGAATGGCTGTTGTTGAACCTGCCACTTCCGCCGCTGCTGCCGTTTCCGCCGGCGTTGCTGCTCAAGTCGGCCTCCAGGGCCATGGTGCCGTGGTGGTCCGTCTCAAGTCGCAAAATGCAGACGGCCTTGATGAAGAAAGACAAGTCAAAGACGTGGTACTTGTCTTGGAACTCCAGGCACTTTTCGTACATGGTTAGCTTCTGGGAGGTCAGAATGTCGTGCAAATCGGCCAAAATGATCAGGCACTCCCTGATTACCTCCTCGGACATACAGCCCTGGAAGAAGTGGCCAATCACATCCCAGTCCTCCAACAGCTTTGCCGAGATCAGGCCAACGTCGTCGCTCGTGGTGCTCGGATCCGAAACGGGGTCCTCCTCCGCGCCCTCGGCCTCCCTCCGCTCCTCCGCCTCCCCCCCCTCCCCTGCCTTGTCGGGCTCCGCGCCCACGGAAGAGTAGTTGAAGGCGAACAGCAGCAAGGACTCGATGTAAACGCGAATGATGTACTCCAGAACCAGCCTGGAGACCATGCTAAACAGACTCTTCTTCAGGGAGATCTTCAGCACCCTCAGCTGAGGCCTCAAAGCCTCCTTGAGCAAATTGTCCATATCCAGAGATAACACGTGCTTCATCCAGTCCCTCCGGCCCTCCTCCGTCTCCCTCTCGCACTTGGCGCTCAGCGCAGCCACGAAGTGGGTCTGAATCCGCCTGCACCACTCCTTGCAGGTCTTTATCGTCAAGTAAATCTTGGAAATGTGGAAGAGCAGGCTGAACCTCCTTGCCTCCTCCCTCAAGTTCCTGCTGGAGTAGGCGTCCACCTCCCCCAGCTTGTCGCACTGCTCCAAGATCGCCATCGTGGGGGCCTGCTGGGAAACGCCGCCCGCCGCCCCGGCGCTCCCCCCAATGCTCCCATTGCTGTTGTTGCTGGTGTTCCCAACCATCCCCGTGTTGCCCAGGGAAACCATGGAGGGGGAGGGGGACAGGTTCGCGAAGCTCGGATTCCCGTTCCCGGCGCCCGAGGAGAGCGCCTGGCCCGCAGCGGAGCCGCCGCTCGCGACGACCCCGGAGTCCGGACTGCCACCAGCCGCTCCGCCCTCGCCGGCGGCCGCGGCCGCTCCTCCCAAAGCCTCGGTGCTCGCCGAGGCAGCGTTCGCACCGGCCCCGGAAGTCGTCGCCTTCGCGCCTCCCGCGGGGTCCACAACGCTGCCACCGGCGGCGCCTCCGCCTCCGCCAGCACCTCCCAGGCCGCCAATAGCGCCCGAGTCCACCTCGACAGTCTGGTTAAACCTCACGCCTCCGCCGCAGCCCCCGCCGACGCCGGCACCAACACCAGAGAGGTCCGAGTCCCTGAAGTACTCGTTCTCAAACTTGTAGATGACGAAGGGAGTCCACCTCTCCAGCTGCAAATCGAGCTCGTCGCACTTGTAAATGCAGAACTCGATCCCATTCAGCAGCCCGCAAACCACCTCCGGCGAAATGTTGATTCTCGAGTAGTCAACGGCGCCCCCGACCTCCCGAGCCGAGCAGTCCCTGGAGCCGAGAAGACTCTCCCCGAGCAACGGGCCGCCGCCACCACCGCCACCACCACCTCCGCAGCAACAGTACCTCCCGGAGAACCCCGGGCCCTGAAAGAAAAAGCTCAGGCTCCCCGGGTCCAGCTCGGTCAGACTGCACAAGTTGTACAGGACCACGTCTCTGAGCATAAGCTGGTACTGCAACAGGGCGTGCTGAATCATCATAAACAGCATACTCCGAACCTCCGCGGAATAGTGGTAGAGCCTCAGGGAAGAAAACAGACTCACCATCGAGTTAAATTGGGAAAAGGCCTCCGAAAAGAGCGAGATGTGCAGGGTCCCGGACTCCTTGTCCCTGAAGGTCTTGCTCAGGTGGCACATTTCCTGAATGTGTCTGAAGATGCCCTTGTGGTAGGGACGAATAACCTTCTCCATGTACAGAGTGGAAAACTGCAGCATGAGGTACTTGAACCTTGAGTCAAATATGCCGCTTGACTCGTAGGTAATCCTCAAGTCCACGAGAAACTCCAGCACCAGCAGTATATCCAGCTCGCTCACCAAGTCGTCTCTTCTCTCGAGGCACTCCTTCAGCAAAACCAGCATCGGACTGAGGTACTTGTCGGAAATAAACCTCAAGACGTCTATTCTCGGATTGGACATGGCTCTCACCGAAGCCTGCATCAAGTCTCTCGCCGTGGAACTAAACGCCTCCAGGCCCTGGACAATCCTAAGCATGGGGACCGAGGCGAAGCTGGCCGCCACCTGCGCGGCCAGACGTTGCGAGCAGGTGCCGCCGCCCTCGCCTGCATAGCGAGAGCGGCCGTCGCTCCCCAAGCCGACCACCGGGAAGACCCGGTCACTCCCGACTCTCCCCGCCGGACCCGAGATGTACTGCAACGTCCAGTAAAACAACCGGGACACACTCTCCTCCGCCAGTTCCCGCGGTACCCCGTCAAAGGCCCTCAGCTCATCGTGCAGAGTTCGCAGCCTGTGCTCCTTCGCCGCGTGCCTCGCCCTGCAGCTCGCAATGAGAGCCTCTCTCCAAATCTCAGAATCGGGACCGAATATGGAAATTATGCGAATAGGAGTCTTCTCCGTCGAAAGCGCACAGAGCGCGTCGCCGTGGGGCGGCTGGGGCTGGTTGCCGCCCCCACTCGGGTTCATGCCGCCCAGGGCCGCGACCAGAACCGAGAGAGAGTGGGCCAACTCCGCATGGCAGCTCCGAGAGTGGGACTGAAGCGCCGCCTCCCCCGGCAGCAGGGACAGGTTCCGCACCAAAGCGGTCACCGGAAAATAGCTAACGGGGCACCTTCTGGCGCCAGTCCCGTTCCCCGCGCCCTGAACCACGGCATCGCCTCCGGCCGGAGCATCAGGCTCGAGACTGAGAGCCGGGCCGCCGGCCAAACCAGCACTCCCCGCAGCGGGGGGGGCGGGCTCCTCCGCTGTCACCGCCGGAACGGAGTCCCCCGGCGGCGGCGAGGACCCGGATGCGGCCTTTTGCCCAGAATCGGCGTTCACGACGCTCCCCGGCTCAACCTGGGCGGGAGCAGCCTCGGTACTGGAGCTGGGCTCGCGAAGCTCGGCCGCCTTCTCCGCCGAGGAAGCCGGCGCAGAATGAGTGCCCGTTTCGGAGTTGTCGGGCCTGCACTCCTCCCGAGACTGGGCGCCATCACTGCCCACCGAAGAGACCAAGATGTTGTCCAGCGGGACCTGCAGGCGGAACTGAAATCCCGACTGAACCTCTCTTATCTTACTCGAAAGCTGAATGTTGTCCAGCTCTATCACAAACAAGGGAGGAGAGTCGTCATATTCCGGGGAGAACAAGTACAGGCAGTCCAGCTGCAAGTCAAAAGGAAGGCCAGCCTCAAAGCCCCCAAACCCGCCAGCAGGAGCGCCTGGACTCCCGGAGCCCTCTAAACTCGCCGGGGAGGCAAAGTTAAAGGGCTTCCCCGCAAAGGTGAGCGACGATGCCCCCCCCCCCGCCGGCCTGGAACTCAAAGGGCTTCAGGGACAGGTTGTTGGGTAACGGAAAGAACGCCTCGTTGTTCGCGATCGGTCTTGACGATATTAACAGCGCGAAGTACTTTTGAAGGGACACAAGGGGCGGATTTTGACTGGAAGAAGAGGAGGAGGAGGACGACGAGTGAGATCCCTCCAAGTTGGGGCTTCCATACAGGCTCTGCGCGATGCATTCCAACGAAGGTAGCGGGCCTATTTCGACGTAAATAGTCCCAAACAATACATTGTCTAGGTGAGATCGCATTCTCCTGAAGCCTGAAACGCCCGGCTCTGAATACCTCATCGAATCCGGCAGTTGATACTTCAAGACACCTGCATTGGCAGGCACCTGGATTCGCGAATTTGAGATGTTATGGTAATTGTGGTTGTGATAATACTGGCCAGAACCAGCGAGAGTGGAACTGGGATTTCCGCAGCAGTTCTCCGTCTCTCTGGAGCCCTTTGCCGCTCCCCTGGCCATTCCCAGCTCGGCCCCAATTGCATTCTTGTTAATCCTCAGTCTCTGACCTCTGAACGTTCCGTGGAAACTGGGCGCCGTCCGTCGCGCCGCTCCAACTCCCAAAGACTCCTCAGAGCTTGTGAAGCTCGTGCAAAACGAAGAACTCCTCACGCGGAGTCCGCCGAGTTGCAACGTCCGGGGAAACGGAGCCGAGGAGTGCGAACCGGAGGGAGAGGGGGCCAGAGAAGCCGCCGGGGTCTGATATTGGGCCTGGGCCGCATTTGCAGTGGGATTCTGACTCTGGGTCGGAGCAAGCACCGGAACGGGAGACTGGAATAAGGAGCCCAAAGACGAAACCCCGAAAGGATTCCCAGTGCCGACTTTCCCCAGACTCTGTTCCAGACCACCGACTCCGCAAGATCTCAAGGAAACAGCGCTTTGTGCCAGGTATCTAACACTGAATGCGCAATCAAACCAAAATCTCGCGAGCGGATTCTGAATATCCTTTAGAGTTAAGAATAACTTTTTACCTCTGTGCGAAAATGTCAAGGGAGTCCTGTCCTCCCTGGCCCACTTTACCTTCCTTTGAACCTTCAGAGCCTCGGACAAGAATGTTTGAATGCCTCCAACATTATCGATCAGAGCTTTGCTAAAATCATAATGGTTCGATGCATCCCTCAAAGTTTCTCTATGAGCCACTGTATTCACAACCATACAAATGGATTCTAGCCAAATGTCCTTGTCCCCCGGAGACAAGGCCTTCAAACAGTAGTCTCTTCCGTGAGTTTTGATGACGAAATTCAAGGCATCCTCTATATGAATCGCGACCACTGCAGACAGGTTTATGCAGCCAGTGGGCTGTTGGTCTGGAAAAGTTGGTTCCTCTCTCCAATACAACAGAGCATTGTCCGTCAGATTCAACCTAAAGAACCTCTTCTGATATCCTTTAAGTGCAGTTGGACTCAATTTCTCCAAATACGATCCAACTACTGGATTCACCCTGGCGGACGTTGGCAGTACAAAGTTCTCAAGCAGCTTATTCGGCAGCAATCCCACAGCAGCTTCTAAATTGCGGGAGCCAAAGTTGTCGCCCGTGGCCTCCTTCTCACTGAATTCATTCCCGTTTTCCTCGCCATTGATCGCATTGCTTTGGTCCTGCTTGGCTCCGCAATCTCTATCTTTTGTGACTTCTTCAGCCAGACTTTCCGCCAAATTGTTTTCACAAGGTGGGCATTCGCCATCCTCATTAGGGGTTTTTGCTTTAATTTCGGTTTTCGGAATAATATTGTTTCTGTCCTCCATTTCTAGAAATTCCTATATTTAAACCTCCGCCCTTATATTATTCTCCAAATACCTTGTGCTGCAGCTAACCCAGAAGCAAGTAATGTATTTACTTATTATTAAATAAATCCCAAGAGTTCAATAAAAGTACGCCTTCTATCGAAACTATATTGGGCTCGATAAGTCTTTAACTTTGCTGTGAATAGGTGGCAAATAGTGCCAGTATATTCTGTTTAAAATCAAATCCCTGATTCTGGACCTTAATCTGCTTAAATTCGATTATAAATATTAATATACATATTAATACAATAGATTTATTTCCTTACATAAACTGTAATTGTAAGCCTGCGAAAACGTTTAAATATTGAAGTACACTCTAATTTTAATGAGCATGCACCTGTATAAAGGGATTACCAGTATTGCTCTTTGGAGAAATCAGATGAAAACCGTATTGTCACTTATTTCAATTTAAAGTTCTTCTCTGCATCTTAATTTTACAATATCTTCCTCGTCTCAAAATACCAAGTAATCAAGTCCTCAAATACCAAGTAATTGCGACCCGATAAATATCTATAATTTGCTCTTGAAACTGCAACTGTCTGAATTTTACAGAAATTACCTTCAAGTACAGAGAATAATATCCAGAAAAAGAATTCAAATATAAAGAAGGTATATATTCAGTGTTATTATGACCTTTTACTCCTTTGAGTTAATTACGCAAAAGTCTCTTCTTGTAAAGTATTTGCCTTAATTTTTTTTTTTTAATTGAAATTTAGAATTCAATAATTGTTGGAAGAAAATTAAAATTTCTTTCTCCCCTCAGCCGGCTTTGTTTAATTAGTCGATTTCTCGAAAAAACTGCTCTTGAAGTCTAACTTGATCCACTCTTTTCAACAAACAAGCTGATTCTCGCAGAACCCAAAGTAACGATTTACTATTTGGATCGATTACCTAATTTTCAACCTTGTATTTCAATTAAAACTGCTTTTGTTGTTTTCTTTATTACTACTTTACTTTATTTAAATAGACTATGAATTTGTATACAAATACGGATTTTGCCTAATCAACACTTTTAATTTATTCGTTGTCAAATTTCTATTTATTTGATATGTATTCCAATATTTTGATAATATAGAACGAATTGCCCCAGGCGGTACTTTTGGCGGCCCAGTCTGTGGGGGTGGTGAGGGGTGATTCCAAAACCATTAAACTTGGAATCTTTTTCCTGGCAAATAACCTGGGTTTTCCGTTTAATTAATAAATAACTGGATAGGTTTGATTTTGGAGGTTCCGGGTTGAAAATAATTGTTACTAGAATAATTGACGTTTTTAAAGACTACCTACTAATTGTGGATTAATTAGTCAGCAGAAATGGGACATATTTGCTGTAATAAAAACAATGTTATGTATTATTTAAGTTACTTGTCCCTTACACTTGTAATTCTAATCACGCACTTCAAGCCTCTTCCGATTCTGGTACAGATGTTAATGTACACGTGCTCAATAATATATATTGGATCTTATTTGTCCCTATCTCAGATTATCATTGACCCGAAGACAGGTGAGAAAGACCGCAGCACGGAGTCCTTGACAAGAAGGGATGCAATGATGTTTCCTGTGATAGGCTCTGCAGCTCTTTTTTCTCTATACTTGGCTTATAAATTCCTTCCAACATACTGGGTTAATCTGCTTTTAACTTCGTATTTATTTTTGATAGGTGCGGTGGCTTTAATGGAAACAATTCTTCAGTTTGTTTCAATCGTTATTTTTAGATGCGATGATATTTGCAAAGAGACCAAATTCATCGTGATTGACACTCACTTTAGATTTTTTGGCTACTTTGAGAACCCAGACGATCCTAGAGGCCATGAAATTAAAATCACAATCCACCACTTATGGGCACTCCTCATTAGCTTGTCTCTTGCAATAGTTTGGGTTATTACTGACTCCTGGATTATACACAATTTATTTGGAATATCATTTTGCATTCAGGCAATTTCCCTGATTTCCCTAGGTAATTTCAAGATTGGAGCAATCCTGCTTAGTGGTTTGTTCGTATACGACGTTTTCTGGGTATTTGGAACCGACGTAATGGTTACGGTTGCAAAGTCCTTTCAAGGCCCGGCAAAGTTAATTTTCCCCATCTCATATGATCCTTGGAAACAGAGTATCTTGGGTCTCGGTGATATAGTTATTCCCGGACTTTTTATTTCTCTCTGCTTAAGATTTGACCTGAGTGATTTTACCAAGGAAAACAACAAGAATCTTTATTTTCTTATCAACAGCCCTGAAAAAACGCCCACTTTCTGCACCGTTTTGGTTGCGTACTCTCTTGGTCTAATTACAACTGCCTGCGTTATGTTTTACTTTAAAGCTGCCCAACCTGCATTGCTTTACTTAGTTCCATTCTGTCTGCTAAGTATGGTAGGATCGGTTTTATATAGAAATAAATCAACTGAAGCGTGGAACTATTCCGAGGAAAATGATGATTCCTTGGCGAAGGAGTATAGTGACTCCAAAGAGAGTTCTCAGGAAAAAAGTGACGAAAACAAGAAGAACAAATAAACTCCTTTTCTGTCTAAAATTTTAGTTTTCTTTTGCTAGATGAACTTTTTCGGTAAAAATTAGTTGAAAGTATTATTTTCTTAGTTATTACTTTTAATTTCTTGGGAATTTTTTCGCATGGCCAGGTATTTTTACATGTGGATATGATTAGTTGTGATGCCGGTATAACCGTTTTGACAATGGAATGGAATCTGAGGGAAAATGGAGAAATAATAAATTTTTGAAAAATAGAGAAAAATAAAAACTCACTAGAACTAACTATAAAACTCATTGAAAAGTCGAAAATATTACCAAGTTTTTAGTAAGGCTGTAAAACTAGTCTAGAATATTCGAAATGAAAATTTACTCGATAATTACAAATTTTTTTCTAATACTCCTACAATTCTGCATTATTTGTCGGTCAAATAATGAAGTTTCAAAGGAAAATGATAATGGTCTCATCGATCTTACAGAAGCTGATTTTAAAGAAAAAGTACTGAGCAATCTCACAGATGAACTTTGGTTTATTAAATTTTATGCGCCTTGGTGTAGCCATTGTAAGCATTTATATCCCGAAATACTTAAGGTTTCCGAATTTTTCACTAATAACACTAAAGTAAAAATAGCAAAAGTAGATTGTACGTCAGAATCAAAACTTTGCAAAAAGCAAAATGTCACTGGATATCCCACGATGAGGATATTTTCTAGAGGAAAATTTATTAAGCAGTATAAGCGTCCAAAGAGGACCCATAATGATATTATTAAGTTCATTCAAAGGGGAGTAGAGCCTGATATAATTAAGGTTAACTCTTTGGATCAGATTAATGACCTCAGTAATGATTCAGCTGAATATCCTGTATTTATAATCTCATTTAGCTCAAACCTTCAAATCGAGGAACATATTGGGCTATTAGAAGAGTTGGTTAAAAGAAATAACTTTGAAGTTATATTAGCAGTCACACATGTACAAAGTGTAAAAGAATACATATTAGAAAAAACCAAAAATCACAATTTTAGTAAATATGAACTATGTTCAAATGCAACTCCTTGTATGACGATTATTGGAAAAGATAATTTTTCGCCTCTAATTCCAATAGTCAATAATTTGGATTTTATTATTGCCTTCATTCAACAGTACAGGTTTCCAGTAATAGCATCGCCATCCAAAATGGACTTTATCGAATATCTAAATAGTGGAAATTTAGTCGTCATTATTGGAGTTGACCAAAACATCAAACTCGTTAAAGACAATCAAATTGAATTTATCGAAGAATTAATTAAGGTTTCTGAGAAAGTTAGAAAAGAACTTTTTCTACCGATAAAATTCTCTGAATCTGAGTCTCCAAGAGGAATAGTTTTTGCAGTTGTTGATTTTGTCTCTTACTCTTCTTTATTCAGAGAATATGGAATTTCATATTTCAATTTTAAACAAGGCTATGAGATTGTGATCGCAGACGGACTCAAATATTACTTTAATCGATCGGATATGATGAAGGCTCCAGTTTTGTTTGAAACGATCCAGCTTATTTCCAAGCAGGATCCTAAGGTCCCCAAACTTAAAGCCTACTCAATTTTCAGTCTGAATACCATAAAAAGGTTTTTATATGATGTCAATACTTTAATCAGCGATATATTTTATACATCCTGGGTCCACGCTGCTGCAATTACAATAATTGCCTGTCTGATGGTTGCGGGATTCACTGTTTGCTTCTGTCTCATTTTCTTTGGTGATTTGGCTGAGTCATACTTGTTAGATGAGTCAATAGAAATGCAAAAGATGGCGCCAAAACAAAAAATCATTGGAAATGGTCAAGAGAGAAACGAAGTTAATTTCGAATCAGAACATGAATCAATTGAGAGTTCTTTGAATGGAACTGTTAAACTGTCAGATGAAGACTCTGATCCTGTTGAATCTAAGAAAGAAAGGTGATTAGTCTCTTTTTTACTTTACACTTGTAATTACCTAAGGCTTTTTGTTAATATAGACTTGTAATTATTATTGAAGAACTAAGTTTAAAGAATACATACAATGGGTAGAAAAGGAAAAAAGGGGAAAAAATCTCTTCCATCTTGCGATTTAGATATTGTCCAGAAATTGGCACTACCTGTGGATGAAATATACTCTGATCCTGAGGCCCAAGAAGCGATTAACTACTTGAGGTTTGTTAGAGAGGAAGCAAAAACTATTTCGACTTGTAATCCAAACACTAAGCAATTTGAATTTCCTGAAGCTAGCAGCAACTCAAACGATGATTTTGCCAACTTCAATAAACTCATAAATTATAGGACTTCGAGCCGTCTCGCTACTATTAGAAGCGAACCAAATTATGAAAAGCGTAAATCTGAAATAATAAACTACATTCTTCAATTAAAAGAAAACATTTCCACGTTAACGGAAACTCTCCAAACTGAAGAAATAGTATCCATTGATTCGTGGGAATCAATTGTTTCCTCTTCCGAAGAACCAAATATTACTTTCGGTCACTGGAATTCACATAATTGGTGTAATTTAATTGAATATTTTGCGGACTCATTCAGGCAAGGTACTTCTAACGATATTACCCTAGACACCAAGACAATTCATTGGATTCTTCTAGCACTGATATCTTTACATTTTATTGACTCTTACAACTCTCAGATATCTTATTGCATGCAAGAAATTAAAAGGTATTTAGAGTCAAATGATTTTCCCCAGTTAGATGATGATAATCATTTTCGAATCGAGACTATTATTATAATAATAAAACATATCTATCGCCAGTACTAGTTATACTAGAACTATTCAACATCTAGAATCTCAATTTAGTGAAATTTACCAAAGTTAGATTAAATAATTATTTATTACGATTTCTTAAAGGCAAAAACAATAATTGTATACCTCGAATACGCGTAGATACTCTATGAAAATCAAGCTTCTTGATAAACTTAGAATAGAAGTATGCTACTCTTATCACCTAAAATTAAAAAATGAGTATTTAATGAAGATTATTCGTGACGCTTTATTTCATTTATCATATACATCAAACAAGTAAGAGGCGTTAGCGCCTTTACACTAAATACTTCGAAAATCCATATAAATTAATCATAACGGTAAATCAGTACCGGAATAAACGGAAAATTCACTATTTGAGTGGTATAATTCTAAATTTTTTAGTGTGGTAGGTTCTTTACAACTAAGTTTATCGAGTCATGGAAAAGATTTGGAATGTGGTTAGAACCCGTCTTGAAAGAGGGGATTCTTATGATGCATATCAACTGTTAGTTAGTAGATTGTCTAGATTCAGTCCAAAGGAATCTGTGGAATTTGGTCTGGAAAAGTCAAAATATTTTGATGAATTCGGATTCAATGAAGTTGCCTGTCATGTCTGTTCAAGCATGATAAAAAAGGCTAGAGAGGAGAAAATGAGAATTCAATTTAATCAATTCAACTCAATAATGTATGTTTTGGGGTCCGGTAGCTTTTGTAATGAAAAGGGGAAATTACTGAACGATACCCTTTTATGGTGTAAAGATCACGAAAACGACAATAATGAATATATTTACAAACTACATGTTTGGGCCTCAAATTATTACTTTGCACACCAGAACTTCTCAAAAGCCCAATTATATGTAATCCTTACGGAGAATCCAGAGCTATTTGCAAACATTCTCTTTGAATGGAGTAAGAAAGGCTATAAATCTGAAAGAGATTTCTTTCTTTTGAGAGCTGTGTTGATACTTCTATCCTTAAATAAGACAGAGTTCGCTCATGACCTTTTTGATAGGTATCTTCAGCTTTTAAATGAGAGTTCTTCGTCTACTCTTAATTCGGTTATTCCGTCAGCTCCAATACAACTATCCTTTTTTATTATTTCTGCTTGTGAACTTCCAGACAAAAAAGTAGCCATGCACTTTTTTGACATGATCAAGAACAAATATGCTTTGATAATTAGGCGGGATCCCTCATTTAACCAAATTCTTGATAAAATTGACCGAATTCACTTTAATAGACAGAAAAATGCTCCGCTTAATATGCTGTCTAATATTTTCTCAATGATCAGTGGTTGACAGCAATAAAAATGCCTTCTTCTCTAAAAAATAAGGAAATCAAGGAAAGGAACAAAGTAAATCTGGAAGAACTCAACCTCAAAAACACTCAGTTAACTATTTGCTAAACAAGAACTCGCCTTCAAAAAACAAAAAATTTAGAGCAATAAATAGAAGTCTCCATTGAGGCTAATTGGTAAATAAAGCTTTGAGGACAACAGTCAAGTGTCGTATTATTTGAGGATCTTACAGTCGTAACTATCGTGTTACATGTAATTTGTTCCTTCAAAAATGAAACTAATACATAGAATCGGTATTCAGAAAGTAAGACCATTTCTAATCACAACCAAGGAAAAGGGTATCATAAGCAGAACTGGCTTATATGGTCTTGTTTTCATCATTAAAGCAAATTCTATGAATATTACTTCACATTTTCTTAGTATTATTGCACTTATGAAGAAAGATCAATGTTCAGCAATAAAAAAGGGTGTCATCATCTTAAGATAAGAGCCCAATGCTTGAAACTCAAGCAACATCACTACAAATGATCCTTCCTGGTGATCTTCAAATCAAGCAATAATACCCTCATGTTCAACTTAGAAAAAGAATTTGGGTAACCACAGCAATACTCGAATCCATCCCGAGAAAAATAACTTGAGTTCGCCCCAATTCCCCATGTATTCTTTATAATAGTCCAGTCTTCTCCGAATGATAGGTTCCTACTCTCCCTAAAACCGACTAAAATACCCCATGTTACATACTAATTCATACTTTCTCTGCAGAATTTATCTCAATGTGAATAATCGTGTCTCAAAAAAAATAACCTGGTCTTTAGCGGCAAGTCCAGACGACTAGCATTAATAGATAAAAATCTGGAATAAGCAAATACCCATACCAAATATCAAAGCGAATTCCTGAAAGAGATCCTAGTAAGTAGTTGCAACAACTGTTTTTCGTACTTTTGAATTCTCTATTATGACATTAAGTCTTCAATCGGGAAAAGGCGGCATCTTAGGCGTGCCTTATATCCCCTCCAAAAAGGAGCCGCACCTCCCAAGCGGCACCGTCCGAGACATACGGGTTACGAGGATCGAACTCGTGATCTCTCGCGTGTTAGGCGAGCGTCATAGCCACTAGACCAAACCCGCTACGTTCGAAAACCTCCACCCACTCGCTAATATTATAAACTGAACTAAAAACTAAAGTAATTTCAATGAAAAAATAGACAAAATAACTTGATTTTAAATGATCTGCAGTCCTAAATTGATCCAAAACTTTGTTTACAATGTAACGTTTTTTAATTTTCTCTCTCCTTTGGCTCCGTCCTTGGTTATTTAGTTTCAATTTTTCAATTATAGCGAAATCTCACTGTTGAAACCTCGAAATAGGCTTAATTTCCCTCGTTAATCAATTTTTTTCACAAAATATTTGTCTCACTTGAAAATGAAATTTATCTTTGCATATGATTTAAAAAATCACGTTTTCAACAGATAACAATTAGATAATTTAAAAGTTCAATGGTAATTTTGCCATTTTGGCGGCAAACCCTTGCATACATGCATTACTGCATATTTGCAGTATAATTATTGAATATTGCAGAAAAAAAGATGAAAAGTCCCCCCACCTTTAAAAAAATGATTTTTGCATTTAAAATATCATAAATAGATAAAATTTTTTCAAGACTCGAAAAATAATAAACAACATAAAATAAGCATCAAGAATTTAATGATTTTTAGACCGAATCCAAAAGTAAATAATTATTAAGTTTTCGGACTCCAACACACATTTCAGCTGCTCACTTTCCTTCATTATTAAACTCATACCATACGAAAAAAAAGAGAAATAATGTCCGCATTATTCTCCCTAAATTTTAGAAATCACCACAAGGCAAAAAACGGGAGTTACAACGAAAAAGATGAAGGATCGGTAAAGAATACCAAGAACGAAGAAAGTGAAATCATGGAATCTAACTTCCTGGGAAATCCCGAGAATATGAAGTTGATCCTCCAAAATGAGACTGAGTCTCCGAAGGTAAATAACTCCAATCCGAAAAAAGAGTCAAGTAAAGAGTGCGTACTTCTTCACTCCGAAACTCTGAGTAGTTTTCAAAGACAAAATATCGAGGCATCAGACCCAGTTAACTCAAAATGGTATGCTGAGTTTAACAAACAGGGACAAATCTCGTGCACTGGAAATCAAGGAAACATTAGAGTCTTGTCCGGTGACTCTCTTGTACTTAAACTTTACAACGGAACCATTCCGGGTGAAAATATTTCTTTGTTGATTGAAGACTTCTTTGGGAATGAAGAAACCAGGGCCCCTACTGAAATTGACACTTTTGGAAATTGTTACTGGAATATTGATCTAATTCAACCTGGCACGATTCAAATTTCTATTCTTATCCTTTCCGGATTCACCAAAAACGAAAAAAATGAAATTAATCAAATGAATGATAAAATGGCTAAAAACATCATCATTATTGAGCCAAAGCTTTACATTAACAACAACTTTATCCCAAGCTCAGGAATTTGCATGCAGACCATTCTAAGCCAATGCTTGGGAAATATTCAAAACTGGAAAAGACGCCTTGAAATAACCTCCAAACTGAATTATAATATGGTACACTTCACACCTTTACAAACCTTTGGACAATCTGGATCTTGTTATTCTTTAGCCAATCAGAATGAAATATCTCCTCTCTTTTTTAATAATGAGTTTGACCCTAATTACCAAGATCGAGATAAGGGCTCAAATGAAAAATACTCTTCCTCAGCTACCTCAAATAACGGTCATCCAGAGAGATATGAATGCCTTAAAAAAGTTATCTCAGAACTTGAACATGATTATGGAATTCTTTCAGCTTGTGATATCGTACTTAATCATACTGCAGACAACTCTCCGTGGCTTAAAGATCATCCTGAATCCGGATACAATCTTGTTAACTCTCCACACTTGACTGCTTCAGTGGAACTTGACCAGAAACTGCAAGAATTCTCAAGAAATATTTATAATGGTAAATTTGTGGCAAGTCATGGTATCGATAGAAACATCAATAGTATGAAAGATGTTGATTCGGTCATTTCTGCCCTTAAATCTGAAGTTATTGCACCATTCAATATTTTTGAATTCTTTACATTAAATATTCCCGAAATAATCCAGAATTCAAGAGTTAAAGAGAATTGTGAAAAAAATACTCAACAGGAATTATCCAATTACTATGATGATATTATCGAAAAAATCAATACAAATGACTCCATCGAAAACCAACTATTTACTCTTTTACTTTGTTTATCATGCTCAAGCAGATCTAAGAAAATAACAATCCCAACTTATTTTTTCAATAAGCTCAATTTCTCTGTTTCTCAAGATTTGCTGGAAAGAATCCAAGAAAGGATGTTTGCGTTTGCTCAAGAAATTAACAACAGTATTTGCAGTTCCGTTAGGGGATTAATTGTTTGGGAAAGAGTTGAGTGTAACAAAGGACCCATTGGACTAAATCACTGGGAATCCCTTACTCCTAGATATTTTACTCCCGTTCAAGACTTCTCTGGGAAGACTCATTATCTCGCGAACAATGGATGGGTCATGGGTTGGAATGCCAAGAACGACTTTGCTGCTCCTGGCTCTTTTGTATACCTTAAAAGAGATCTTATAGTTTGGTCCGATTGTGTCAAACTCAAGTACGGGAAATCAGAGTCGGATTCACCATTTCTCTGGAAATGGATGTCAGATTACTGTAAAAGTGTAGCGAATGTTTTCCATGGCATTAGACTCGATAATTGTCATTCCACTCCCCTACACGTTGCCAAGCATATGCTTAGAGTCTGCAGAAAGACCAGACCAAATATTTGGGTATATGCTGAACTCTTCACTGGAGATTTCCAGGTGGATTTAGAGTTTGAAAGAACTCTTGGACTTAATGCCCTGATCAGAGAAGCAATGAGAGCAGAAAGTCCGGGATCACTGGGATTCTCAGTTAGTAACTACAGTACCGCTCCCATTGGAGGGCTTTCGACAATTCCAAGTATGTTTCAAGCTATTAACCTCGAAGGCTTCCAAAATGTCAATAATAATGGGGAAATATTAACTTCACTCCCGATTCTGGATGGAGCAAAGCCTCTGAAGATGCTTTCCTGTCCTGCAATTTTCTTTGATTGCACTCATGATAATGAAACCCCCTGTGAAATTCGCACTCCCGTGGATACCTTACCAACTGCAGCTTTAGTTGCATCCGCGAACTGTGCTCTTGGATCCACCAGAGGCTTTGATGAAATTGTACCCCACAATATTAGTGTTGTCTCTGAGAGAAGACTATACCAGAACTATATTATTAATATCGAAGATGGATATTCTTCAGTCCTTGAAAGCGATAACCGGACCCCTTCCTTGGAACTAAGACAACTGAGATCCCGTTCAAATAGTTCCGGGCCTTTTAGAAAACTTGCAAGTAACTACCTTTCAGAAATATCCACAATAAACTGGAGATATGGAGAAACTAATAATAATGGTTCGAACATTTCATCGGAAGTTATAATTGAGTGGAGGCATCCAGCTAACAAAGTCGAAATACGTGGTGACTGGGATAATTGGAAGGAAGGAATTCAATTGGAAAAGCAACCAAATGGCAGCTTTGTGACAAAGCTACACATCAGGTTTGGCTCTAGGCCCGGTAATCATGATATTGAAAATCAAACTCAATCCGCAAAAGTAATTTACCCACTTAGTAACCGTCTACAATATGAATACAAATATATAGTCGATGGGAACTGGGTACATGATCCTAACCTTCCCTATACTTGTGATGACAAAGGAAATATTAACAACACGATCACTCTTCTCAAAAGGCAAAGATCAATTGCTTTGGCTTCAAAATGGAAACACGGCGACCAGTTACCTGGAATCATGAGTGCTAGGAAGATTCTGAATAAATTACACCAGCAAATGGCTCAATTTGGATTTAATGAATCCCATGTACACTATCTCACTCAAGATATCATTATGGTTCAGAGATATAACCCAAGAATCCAGGAAAATATTTATTTTATCACTCACTCCTCTTTTTCGCAAAACAAGATTGACCAATTACCTGATACCATTATATTGGATGGATGCATTAAAGATACCGTCTTTGCTGGCTCTTTATTTGTACCAAATGATTATACATCACTTTACAAAAACGATCCCAATAGAATCCATGGATTAGACTCCGAACTTCATAAATACAAGAGCCTCGAAGAAATTTCACACTTTTCCTACGATAAAGAAAAGAATATCACGAACCTTAATTTGACTAGATTCCCTCCTGGATCTCTTATTATTCTACATACAATTAGACACAAAGGGTTTAGCGTAACCCAAAATGCTTTACTCGAGTTTTATAACAATACGCAAAAAAGTCTTCCAAAAATTATCAATGGCTTTCTAGAGTCCGAAAAGTGCCATCCCTCAGATGCTATAAATTATATCCTTTTTAGCTGCAATAATGAAGAACTTGATAGAAGCTTCGGAAAGAGAGGAGTCTACAATATCCCAAATCTTGGGGACTTTGTTTATTGCGGTATTTACAGCTGTCTGCATGCACTTGATGAAGCTAGAAAGATGGAAGATAATGGAAAAAGTCACCCTTTTGTAGTTCATCTTAAGCAAGGTTCTTGGTACATTGATTACTCAATTCAAAGACTAAGGGAATATAAGGGTACTGGTTTTAACGGTCATAAAAAAAATTATCCAAATAACTTGCAAGAATCGCAACCAACGGCCGATGATAATAATAGTAACCCACTGTCCGAACTGGCTGATTGGATTGAAACACAGTATAATCTGGTAAACAAAATCGCAAATATCCCAATTGAATATATTGTCTCATATATCGATATCATTTTCTCTTCAATCTATAGATATTTGATTTATTACATTATGAATGCAGATAGAGAAGACTGTTTAAAGGAGGCAAGCTCCAAAGATATTTCAGAGTTTCTGGTAAAAATGGATCCTTTATTTATACATCTTCAAGTCGCAACCTATCAGGTTTACTCTTATATTCCTTCATCTCCTCTTGTATGGAAATCCACAGTTCCGTCACTTTCCGCAGGTCTGCCACATTTCTCTACAGGATTTATGAGAAGCTGGGGAAGGGACACCTTCATAGCACTGAATGGTATTCTTATTTCGTCTAAAAGATACCGTGAAGCAAAGCAGGAGATCTTAGGAGTTGCGAGACTCATGAAAAATGGGTTGATTCCGAACTTGATAGATTCCGGCAATAAGCCAAGATATAACGCAAGAGATGCAACTTGGTTTTACCTTAATACGATTTTAGAGTACTGTAAAAACGTCCCAGGAGGTGAATCTATTCTGAATGAGGAAGTTTATCTCAGATTCCCGATTAATTTAGAAGAGGAGTTGTCGAGAGAAGCTATTTCAGATACCTTTGATTGGCTTAAGATCAAATTTGACTATTCTGGGAATCGAGATATGAAATATATCCGGAATCTGAGTCTTTCCGAAATCATCCAATTTATTCTGACAAAACACGTAATCGGCATCAAATTTAGAGAGGAAAATGCAGGGACTCAGCTGGATGAACAAATGACTGATTTGGGTTTCAATATTGAGATTAATTGGGATCCTAGTAACGGCTTGATTTTTGGGGGAAATGTGCATAATTGCGGAACTTGGATGGATAAGATGGGATCCTCATCGAAGGCTAACAATAAAGGAGTACCCTCGTCTCCCAGAGATGGGGCGGATATTGAAATTATCGCATTGCTTTATTCAACTCTGAAGATGATTATTAATTTGCAGAAACTGAACAAATTTCCGTATAAAGGTGTGACTCACCCAAAATGTGGATTCATCTCATACTCTGACTGGGCTGATCTTATCAAGAAAAATTTTGAGAGTTGCTTTTACATTCCCAATGATGAGGAATATTCTAAAGACCAAAACTTATGCAAAAAATACCAGGTTGATTCCAAACTCGTCAATAGAAAAGGAATCTACAAGGACACTTTTAAATCAACACAAGTTTGGACGGATTATCAATTGAGATGCAATGTAGCTGTGGCTATTGGTATCTCCAAAGATCTATTTGAAAACGAGCATGCTTTAAGTGCAATTGAAAAAGTGGAGCAGCTTCTCCTTTCGCCAAATATGCTTGGGATTAAAACCCTAGACCCATCTGACTATAACTACAGGCCAAACTATGACAACTCAAATGATTCAGAAGATTATAAAATTGCTCACGGGTTTAACTATCACCAAGGCCCCGAATGGGTCTGGCCAATTGGACACTTTCTAGTTGCGAAGTACTTACTTGTTAAGGAAAAGTACGAAAAACTCCTGGGAATTCAAAAGGCAACTAAGTTCGCCGTTTCTGAAACTATGAAACATCTGGTTAACCACAGAAACCACCTAATTTCAGATAAATGGGGGTCTCTTCCAGAATTGACAAATGAGAATGGATCATTCTGCAAAGATAGTTGTTTTGCCCAAGCTTGGTCTGTTGGTACAATATTGTACTTCCTTACTCACGTATTAAATAAATAGGTTCAAATACTATTAACCTTGAATGCTTGAAATTCCATTAATTATCTTCTAAGTTGTAGAAGTGAAGGGAAATGGAAGTTAACTCCAATAATATTTTACTATTCGCATTATTCTTAGTTGAATTATTTATTTCACCCCCACATTTTTTTGTCATCATTGACACGTAATGCATTTGTACAGTCACATTTTACACCAAACTAATTTAATGTGGACAAATTAATTGCAGTAATAATAATAAATAATCGAATAATTATTGCAAGTGAAAATATTACAATATCGTAATTTTTAAAATTTTTTGGGTAATTGACTTAAGAATTAAAGAACTGAATCTGTTATTTGGATAGGTGTTTTATATAATTGTGTTGCATTGATGTGTTAAGTAAGAAATAAATATATGGATATACTTTGATTCTTGTGGAGCGTACTGTATTAGGAAATTATTATGAGTGAAAATAAATCCATAAAAAATGAAAATATCGATGAAATAATAAGATTTTACGAGAAAAGTAAGTGAATTACTTTAAATTTTTATTTAAAATTCTCAGATATTCCATTGATAATTGTTATTCAAATAGTAATTCAATCACAGAAAAAGACGGTAAGTAATTTGAATGAATAATATATTAATGAGTGTAAATTTATTAACATATTTGTTCTAATGGTTAAAATTGAAAAAAAAAAAAACTCGAATACAAATATATTTTTTTTAATCTATGAATACTTATTAGAACCAAAGTCTACTAAACGAAAATATAAGATTAAGAGCTAAAATAAGAAATGAATTTTCGAAACAAAATGAAGAAGCAATTAATAATTTTTTGCTTTCAACTCCTCCGCATCTTAGTCAAATAAGAAGAGTGAAGTTTCAACCAACATTATCTCCCATAGCGCAGTCTCCCTTGTCTGAGAATGCATTAAAACTGACCGGAACACAAAAAGAAATGAGAAATACCTATGTACAAACAGATAAAACTGAAGAGGAACTACAGTCGAAAACCTTTAATGATGAAAATCAAATAATAGTATTAGAAAAGGAAAAGGAACTTGTTGAAAAAGAGAAAGACCCAGATCAACGGAGTAAAAAAGATGAAATAAAAACAGATAAACAAAAGCAAGCAAACGAAACTGGTCAATTTGAGGCAAAGAGGCATTTTCAATTAGACAATTCGAATAAAAATAGTAAAGTGAAAAACAATGGGGATAGGAAATATTCATTGAGAGAAAGTTCAAGATTAATAACCTACTCAGTACCTTCTTTAAGAGTCAAACTAAGAAGGGATACGGAAAAGCCAGAATTTAATCCATTTAAGACACATCATTACTTCAAACCAAAGAAAAATATTAATCAATAAATGATTTGAGAAGTTTTTTCAGAAATATTCAGAGGAAAGAGTACATTGACATATTTTCCTTTCGAAACAGACTTGAAAAATTTTGAACTTTTCCATGAAACGCCATTTTTTTTATAAATTGAGTCTAAGTCATCTTTTCCAATATAGTGGGGATCAACCAACAGATAATGGACATTATCCAGTTTAAAAGGAGAAGAAGGATCTTTTGAAATCTGAATTCCTGTAAGTAAATAGGAATAATCACCAATGCTAATTATAATCGGACTCGATATATTTTGGAAGTGGTTCGAGATTAGATCATAATTTCGAAGAAATTCTTCGATGTTGTAATAGTATTTTAATTTACAGGAAATACCTAAATACATTATTAATATATAGGAAGCTTCTACTGTTCCAATCAAAGTATTCGATCCAATTTGAAGATTATTGTAAGTGGAATCATTTTTCTTCAAGAATTCCTGTATTTCAGTTATTGACAAAACGTGCTTATTCGTGTAGTTATTAATAAGGTACCAACTTAAAAGCATCTGCAATGATCTATAAGTGCATCCCCAGCCCTGGTCGTTGAAATTATCTTGATTATAATGGTAATAATAGAAATCACCAAGGATCTGATAAATTATTGGACTCCTTGAAGCTCTCTTGATATTTAAAGGCAAGTCTAATTCCAAATCAGACTCTATATCTAAACTCAAATCATTACTATTCGAATTTTTCGATTTCGCTCTTTCAATTGCGACTTTATGGGGTGAAACAAGTTTTTCATTATAACACTTGATGGCAATTTGGGAAATATCATTTCTTGGTTTTGGAATCAATGCCAAATCTTTGGTAATTAAAGGTATTAGGGGCTTAATATTAAATATATCCGACCAAAGTTTTCTCAAGGCCTTCTGATTAAGATTATTGTTTGACAAAACACCAGTATTTAAAAGGATTATTGGTAGAGAAACCTGGGGTATTTTAAATAAATAAAATTCAAATATTGAATTTGAGTCACTCAAGTAAAATAAAGATGTTGGATTCTTTGCTCTCAAAAGTATGTAGTTGCATTGATCAATAAAACACTTCTTAATCATTCTCTGTAAATATGAAACATCTTCATTGAATCCAGGGCCAAATATACAAGCTTGAAGATGCAGATTAATATTGTGAATCGATTTCTCGTCTTTATTCGTAATTGTATATGATGTAAAGAAGTGAGATTTATACTTGCCTATATTGTCATTTCTAATAGAGTTGTCGTTAATTATATTATTATCAACGAGCTGTATACTCTGTGAAAAGAACACTGGCACTTGTATTGGAGGTGTATTTAGATTATTGTCTATCTTATGATTTTTATTGAAATTGTATACATTAACTTCATCATTAATCGAAGAAAATTGGGTCTTCACAACCAAGTTGGTTTCTATTATTTCTTTAATTAACGAAATATTTGAATCCAATTCACTTTCATGGGAATAATTTGTTGTTAACATTGGGAGAGAAATCTGCACTTCGGAACAATAAAATTCCCCAAATTCAGAAAAATCTCTCATGATAGAAATCCTTGTATTTGGGATCAAATAATTCGCATCTTTACCAACCAGAAAAATTTTCATTGATGTTATTATCGATAAATCATCAGATTTTGGAACTATTACAAAATTAAAATATTCGTTTGGATCCCAAATTCCACATTTATTCTTGCAATTATCAAACTCAATAGTTCTTATTTTAAGCCATTCCGAACAATCCGACTTGCTCTGCAGTAGACCTATGACGGAAAACCCCTTAGGTAAGGTAATTACAATATCCTCAATAAACTCAATCACTGATTTATTCCATTCTTGTAAGTTTAACTTCAAAACATCCGAAATAATAATCAGTTTCTCACTTCCTCTTGATCTCTCTAAATAACCAACCACAAAGTATTTCGCATTAATGGGTTCTCCTATTTCGTCCTGCGTAATGTCCAGTCTGTTAAGTCTTTCAAAGAGACTTTCTAGGATATAAATCTTTAAATTCTCTAGTTCCTCAACAATGGGCATGATATAAAAATGAGGAATTGTCTCAATAAAGAATATCTCAAAGATAATATGAAGTTCGAGTCTGTTCTTGTTCTTTATTAGCTCTTTCCACTGTTACTTAGGTTTTTGCAAATTAGTTTTGTAATATTAATTGAAATAAATTCCTCAATGATCTTAAAGTCTCCCCCCTCCTATTGGAACAAAAAATAAAATTCGACAATAGTAGAGAAGATATTCAATAAGCCTAATACATTCTAAAATTAAAGATTGACCCATCATCTGCGAGAGTAATTCATCGTTCCCAGACCTTGTGGGCACAAGAAAATTAGCAGGAATCAACTCGGACAGAAAAATTAATTTCTAATATTACTAGTCAAAAAAAACATGGTTTGGCGCCATCTCCGTCTTATAGCATTTCATGCAATTTCAGTGAGAAAAAAAAAAATCAAATTATGTTCTAAGAGCAAATAAAGATATAAAAGTATCCGAGAATTACGTAATGAAGGTTTACGTAGGAAATATATATATTTAGTATAAATCCCTGAAGGCTAGAGTTCGGCTCTAGAAGTGTCTTTGCTAAATTGTAGTAAGGCTACGAGGTGGCGAATTGAATGGAAAAGGAAAGAAATGGGCTTTCTAACGAGAAAATAAATTATTCCCAATCTCCGTAGGAAAATAAATATTGAAACAAAGAGCAAGAAATAAAAGGAATACCATACAAACAAAGTTTCAAGTTCAGACCTTTTCTTTATTCTGGAAAATCTTGATATGTTTTCTGCGAGCTTTTCTCCGTATTGCTTGTAACTCAAGTTAGCCTGTAATATAGAGTCGCCGTCTTGAGTCAAAGCTTGCTCAGATCTGAGGAAACGGTCTCTTTCCTGTTCCATTCTGTTTTTAGTTTCATAGAGCTGGCTTTGCAGTTCGTCTGTTTTGTATCCATTGCTCATTTTTTCAGCCTCACCTTTTTGTCATTTACCCAAGATCTCTTTGATGTTTCCTTTTTTCCTTCTACCTTGTTTCCAGTCCTTTTTATTAATGGGATTCTTAATCTAGTAACCATTCAAAATAAAAATGTTAAACCTTGAAATCAAAATTGTTGCCGCCTTTTTTTACCCTCCGTATTTGTGGGAAGCAGGAAATTTGGATAACTTGTGAAAGAAAAAGTTTTTTTTTTGAGAGTTAAAGCCTTCAACAATTCACAATAGCACAGTTGAAGTCGATAGTATACTCTGTTTTTGAGGAAATATCTCGTTTATCGGTGGAACTAGGGATAAAGATTGGAGATATAAGAGAGTAGATCGAGAAAAAAAAAAATAAAAATCGAAATAGTAAAGATCTTGCATAATTATGGAAATTGTGGATCCTGCCTCACTATACTACTCAAATAAAATAAAACACTTGAATCTTTTGATCGATCTAAGAAGATTGGACATTAGGCGATTACATGCACAGAGAAATGAATTGAACTCCAAAGGTAAGACACAAATTTCCTCAGCAATATTTTATTATCTTTTTTTGAACGGAAATTAACTTTTAAAAACCTGTGCAGTTAGAGAATTGAAGGAAGAGTTACAATATTTGTTGGAGTCAAATAGCTATGTTGGCGAGGTTATTAAAGTAATGGGGAGAAATAAGGTCTTGATTAAGTTGAACCCAGAAGGTAAATTTTTGGTGGACATTTCAAAGAACTTAGATATATCGAAATGTACAATCAATACAAGGTAAGTTAATAGCTTTACTTTTAGCCGATTAAAATCCACAAAAATTAACTTATTTTCGCCTTTAGAGTCGCATTACTGAGTGATTCCTTCAAGCTACATCGTATATTTCCAAATAAAGTGGATCCTTTGGTATCTCTAATGAAGGTTGAAAAAGTTCCTGATAGTACATACGATATGGTTGGAGGACTAGACGAACAGATTAAAGAGATTAAGGAAGTAATAGAACTCCCCATTAAGCATCCGGAGATCTTTGAAAGTCTTGGTATAGCTCAGCCAAAAGGAGTATTACTTTATGGTCCCCCAGGTACCGGAAAGACCTTATTAGCAAGAGCAGTTGCTCACCATACTGAATGCACTTTTATAAGAGTCTCTGGATCTGAATTGGTACAAAAGTACATTGGAGAAGGAAGTAGAATGGTTAGAGAGCTGTTTCTTATGGCTAGAGAGCACGCCCCCTCCCTGATATTTATGGATGAAATAGACTCGATTGGATCTCAAAGAACCGAAGGCGAGAGCGGAGACAGTGAGGTACAGAGAACGATGCTTGAACTTTTGAATCAGCTGGATGGCTTCGAGTCTACACAAAACATTAA
Source organism: Cryptosporidium felis (assembly GCA_014529505.1). NCBI lineage: Eukaryota > Apicomplexa > Conoidasida > Eucoccidiorida > Cryptosporidiidae > Cryptosporidium > Cryptosporidium felis. The sequence continues at coordinate 200,620 of JABXOJ010000012.1, forward strand.
GATTATCATGGCCACAAATAGAATAGATATTCTGGATGATGCCCTTCTCAGACCTGGACGCATTGACAGAAAGATTGAGTTTCCTAACCCAAACGAAGATGCCCGTACGGAGATTCTCAAGATCCACAGCAAAAAGATGAATCTGGTAAGGGGAATTAACTTAAGAAAGATTGCCCAGCAGATGCAGGGAGCTTCGGGTGCAGAGTCAAAGGCTGTGTGTACTGAGGCAGGGATGTTTGCCTTGAGAGAGAGAAGGAAGCATGTGACGCAGGAGGACTTTGAAATGGCAGTTTCGAGAGTGATGAAGAAAGATAACGATTGGAATATGAGTCTGAAAAAGTTGTGGAAGTAAAGAGGAAGGTGCAAGTTGGACAACCTGTCTACTAGTACCGTCTAGTCTGGGTTAAAGTGCAGAGCAAGGCTATTAGGATGGTTAGGCGTTTAATTTCCACTCTATTTTGTCTCTGCTCCAAAGGTTGTGGAGGTTTTAGTCCATCTCGTCGCAGTTTTCGTCTTGATTATCATTTTCGTTCATACTCTCATCCACGTCTGATTCTTCATTTGAGAATAAGAAGTCGAAATTGTTAGCATTATCATTTGGACTATTTTGTATTATATTAACAAAATGGATTCCATTTTTGTTGAATTCATAGAGCAGCTTAAAGTATTCGTCCATATCAACGTTAAATCCTCTCTTTGAAGAGAGTCCGGACTCATGTAAAATTTTGAAAACAAACTCTTTGAAAGGTAAATCTTGACAGGGATCTTTCTTATATAAAGATGACCAGACTCTATAGTTATTTTCAAGAATATTGAGAGTTGTGCTATTGTTGAAGCTTGCTCTAATTGTCTTTTTTTTGCGCGAAAAGCAAATCCTCATTAGGCCATCCCATTCCTTAAAGTTGACGGAAACTGGGATTTTCTTTGGTTCGAATTTCACCACCATTGAGTTGACCTTTGGAGGAGGATTAAAACTCCCTGGTGCCACTTTACAGACCCTCGTTACTTTGCTAAATAATTTTGTATTTACTGTCAATCTGCAGTAATGTTTTTCTCCTGGTTCAGCCAAAAGTCTTAGTGCAAACTCCTCTTGAAACATTAACACGGCACACCTATATTTGTTTTGCAAAGATAACAGCTTAAATACAAACGGGGACGAAATCTGGTATGGCAGATTGGCCGTGCAAACATCAAAATCCCCGAGAGAGCTTTTCAATGCATCTCCCTCCCTGACTTCTAAGTTGCTGAACCCTGAATTCAAAGACCTTTTCTTTACTTCAGCAACCATTCTAGGATCAATATCAAAAGCCACAACCTTTCTAGCTAGGGGTAATAACCTCATTGTAAGGTTTCCTGTCCCTGGGCCGATTTCTAAAACGGTGTCTGTTGGCTTTATATCTGCCGCAGAAATTATTTTATCTAAAATCCCGGTGTTTTTAAGTAGATGCTGCCCCTTTTTTTTATCTAGAATCACGTTGACGAAGCTGGAGCCTCCTTTAGAGCCGATTAAGTTCCTAGTTTGTTTCTTGATTGCTGTCCCGCTCTTATTAACTTTACCAGACAAATCACTAGGACTCAGCTTGTTCGGTCTATTTTTTGTTAGGTACTCTTTTCTAATTACTACCATACTTTAAACCGCAATTCCTAGAATAAAATAAGCCAGTCGAATAGAATCTGGTTCAAATTCAAAATGCAACGGCTTCAGATGAGTTCACCCAAATCCTAATAAAAATCACGAAGTTTTCTCCTTTAACTTGACCTTGTATCTCCAGAAATCTCAAAATTTTACAACCAAATGTCAAATTGAGTTACCCGCCTAAATTTTTGTTCATAATTATAATGAAGGTAGTGGCGGTCCCGTCTGTTTAATTGAATTACGAAAAATAAAGATAGTAATTTAAATTTTAAAATTAAGACAACGAGACGAGTTTGAGTCTAAACAACAAGGATTTGAGCTTTGATTGTAGGAGAACATGGGTTCCAGAATAAAGAGAGGGACTAGGGGAGAAAGTGCTAAGTACATAACGAGGGCTCAGGCTATAAAACGTCTTCAAGTGTCATTGGCGGATTTCAGAAGATTATGTATATTGAAGGGAGTTTACCCGAGAGATCCAAAAAAAAAACTGAGTGGACTGGATAAAACTTACTACCACTTAAAGGATATAACTCATCTAAGATATGACCCAATATTATCCAAAATTCGCGAGTTGAAGATATACATGAGGAGGTACAGAAGGGCAATGGGTCGAAATGACAAGACAAAGGCTCGTTGTATCAGGAAAAACAGGCCAGTAATTACTCTACAGCACATTGTCAAGGAAAGATATCCATGTTTTGTCGATGCCTTAAGAGACTTAGATGACGCTCTATCTACCTGTGCCTTGTTTGCTTCACTGGGAGCAGATGATAACCATACTATCCGCTCGGCAATGATCAAGAAATCTATGTGCTTGATGGACGAATTTTTGTACTTGGTTTCGGAATGTGGGTTTCTAAAGAAATCGTTCATATCTATTAAGGGATTTTACTACCAGGCAAATATCCTCGGGGAAACCATTACATGGCTGATGCCTCATCAATTCACCCAGAAAATTCCAGATGAAGTGGACTTCAGAGTAATGTCGACATTCCTGGAATTTTACCATACATTACTAAGATTTGTTAATTTTAAATTATATCAGCTGAACAACATGACATACCCTCCTTCTGTAAATACCAAGATTTCAGAGAATGGAGGCAGGTTTCTAGCATTGAATGCACATAATCTTTCCAAAATAGATTCAAACTTCACCCAAGATAGCGAAAAGGAACGTCTATTTCAAGGGCTCACCTTTTTCATTTCCAGGGAAGTTCCTCTATTACCTCTTGCCTTCATAATAAAGAGCTTTGGAGGAAAGATTGGATGGGAAAGTCAATATTCCAATATCTCCCAAGACAGTGAACATATAACCCACTTTGTTGTGGACAGACCAATTAACTTTCTGAAAAGTTTCATTGAAAAACGTCCAAATTGCGAGTTTATTCAGCCTCAGTGGGTATTTGATTCCATTAATGAGAATATTAAACTTCCCACACGCCCATACTATCCTGGCGAAAAGCCGCCTCCACATCTTTCTCCTTTTGTTGACGACAGCTCCCAAGGTTACATTCCCACTCAAAGACAGGTTCTTGATGATATCAAGGGTATTGGTAGCAATCGATCTGGTGATGAATCCACCCAAATTGACGATCTTTCGGAGCATGACTCCGACGTTGATGTCCAACAGGCAAGAGAAGAGGAATACTTCGATTCTATTGAAAGGGAAAAAAGTGCATTTATCAAAGAAAAAGAGGGTATTTCGAGCTCTGAACCTGAACTTGGGACAACAAATAACTCGGAAGATTCGCAGAATAAAGTGCAAACTGCAAGAAAACTTGCTAAACATCGAAAAGAGGAGGAACAGAAAGAACAGAGAAAAAGCCTGCTCAAGAAAAAACACAGGAGACTTCTCCAGAGAATTGAATACTCCAACAAAGTCGCCTCCGAAAAGGCGGAAAGATTAGAGTTACGAAGAAAATCACTGAGTGGTAATAGCTAACTTTGCTACTTCCGCTATTTATCTTTTCTCCCCTCTTTCCCCACCCCCCTCTCAAATAACCACAGAACTGCATTCAGGTAATTTTTATCTAAATTTATTTCATTCTCCTCATTGTTTAAACACTTTTAATTCTTCTATGAATCTTGCTCTTTATTTCTCGGATTTATTCCGCAAATTATATTCTTTTCTTTTACAAGTGCATGTTTGTTTCCGTCCTCATGAGAAAAAATAATATAATTTCCCGCCATTAAACGGATCTTGTATATTTTATGTAGTAAGAATAAAAATAGATACAACTCAAGTAAGAGGTTAAATCTCTGGAAATTGGAAATTAAAGATTTAGCACACATTTATTTTAATTTTTTTTCGGAAGTAACAGCAAGAATGGTAAATTATAAGACTAGTCCGGCACTGTCAGGGTGGAATAAGACTCCACAAGGTCCTGGTACTAAAACGGAAAAGGAAGAGAAAGCATTAGCAAGCTTGAAGCAACTTCTTGATGTGCAAAACAAAGCGGCCGAAAACAAACAGAACATAGAAAAGCAAAAGGCAGCAAATGGACTCATTAAGAAACAGTCAACGTCGGAGGCTGTATTTGATAAATTGAAGCACTTTGCCTCATCTGCTTTTAAAAATAAGGAATCTTGTGTGATTTCATCTTCGTCATCACCTAACAAACCAGGTAAAATTATTAAAACGAGGCTTCTCTTGAAAGGCCCATTATCTCCATACGAGTTAGATTGGTGTACCGACGCCTGCCTACTGCGCTATTTAAGAGGATATAACCTGAAAGTGATCAAGTCTTTCGAGGCTTTAGTTAAGACTATTCACTTTAGACGCAAGTACGCACCTCAATTCATCAATCCGAGAAATATCAGCTCTGGGAATAATGTGGAGGGTCTAATTCGTTATGGTGTTGACAAAGAGGGCCGTCCCTGTATTTTTATGAGAGCAAAGTACAGTGAATCTAACATAGACGTCTCTTTGGTCTTGAATTCTCTATTGTATACAATGGAGAGGGCGTGCTTATATGTAGACCAGGCTTTAGCATGCGACAACAAGGTAAATCTGGTTGTGGATTTCACTGGTTATAAAAGTACCCAACAGCCACCAGTTTCTTTATCTCTTAAATTTGCAAAGGCAATGGTTGATCATTACCCAGAAAGACTCCACAGAGCTTTTATTATTCAACCTGGTTGGTTCTTTAAGGCTGTTTGGGGATTAATTAGTCCCTGCATTCCAGGAAACACTGCGGAAAAGTTCGTTCTGATTGATCCTGAGTCAGACGGCATAGATTGCTTTAATATACTTAAATCGTATATTTCAGATCAATATTTAGACAAGGAGTGGGGCGGGTCTTGCGAAGATGTATTTGACCCCAATGCATATTGGGAGAAGGAATATTCCGAGTTCGATCAATTCTGCGACTTTTGCCAGAAAAACTTTTACAGTGCTGAGAACCCCATTCCAGTCTTCCTTGACGCAAATGCAAAACAAGCTGCTAAGGCGCAGGCTAATGGATTAGATCCTACCCAATGTCCCCAATTGGCAGTGGCCCTACTGGACGACGAAGATATTGATCCAAACGAACCCATTGAAGATGGAGGCCACCAACCAGGGGAGCCCTTCAATCCCACGCTAAACCAACAACAGTCGGAAGAAATCGAGGAGAATAATGACTTTGACGTCATGGACGAGACCTCTGTAGTCCAGTAATCGGAAACTTAGAAAAGAAAGAGGCTACTTTCACCGCAATCTACCCCACTGAATTGTCCAGCTTAAGTACAACAGCAAATTGTATTTTCAAGTGGGGAAGAACCAGAAACCCCACACTATAATATAAGGACTGAGGTCTTAGACCGTTCTTCGGGAAAGATTAAGGGAAGTTCACAGTCATTCCTTTAGAGACACCCCAACTAATACTTAACCCTACCAATGTTCCCGGCACCCATTTCCGACAACGCAAGCCCAGATGTAGGGTGTTTGGAGGGAAACAGAGGCCACGATCTTTGTGGAGATCAATACATGAAAGAACAGTTAAAATCTAGAAATCAGAATAGAGAAATTCAAGAAAAGCCTAAAGATTAGATTTCCAAATAAATGTTCCATCCGGTCTGTCTTCAAGTGTAATGTTGATTTTCGCGAGCTGATTATCTCTGACTTGGTCACATTTAGAAAGTAGCGATAAAGAGGACTTGTTAACCTCGTCGATAAGATTACCTATGTTACTGAAGTCGTTGTTTGCAAGTGCCTTCTTTTCTTTCTTGCAAAGTCCCATGAGTTTTCTCGACTCATTCTTCGTGTGACACCTGAACTCCCCAATTATGCGCATAAATTCGTCCTGTAGTTCTTCTGTCTTGGCACTGTTAGAGTCCGTGCTCGAGGTATCGGAATAGTTTAGTTTCTCGGCCCCATCACTACACAGGCCGAGAATCGAGAGGATCTTGTAAACATAGGTGGCACATCGTTTCAAGATTGTCCCTACGATCTTGTCATCTGGCTTCGAATTCATGTAACAGTTTGCTACGGAAACCAGAGATTGGAGAGTCTGGATTACTTCAGGGGTGTTGACATTGTCTCTCAAGTGTTCGTCGATCTGAAATAAAAATTTGTCACTCTTAACGTAAGTTCAATAGAATTTGTCTCAGATTGATTGGCCCCACAAACAGTCCGCATTTCAAGCCACATGTATGTGCGTATATATACTTGAATTTTAACGTGATAAAATCCAGCACCAATATACAACACAAGGGAATTGTACCGATCTTCCGTCATTATAGCAAGCTCTTAGTGCCTAACAAAGCTATGGGAGAAAGCTTCAAGGAGTGGAATCTTGCTATTTCTTGTGGGAGACCAAAACAATCACAGACATTCATATTCAACTTACCTTTTCACTAGAAGACTCAATAGCAAGCCTGAGCTTTTCTTCTTCAATATCGTGCTTGAGAGTATTATTTAGAAATGACGTTCTGAGGCGAGCTTTAATATTTGCAAAAAAGTTAACAAATGTTTTATCCACTGCAACAGCCTCCTGTAAAGAGGTCTCCGGAGAATAGTTCATCGGGGCATCCCATCTGTGCAAAAGAAACAACATTCTGATGTGCCTCGGAGAATAGTCCTTAAGAACTTCTCTAATGGTTTTGAAGTTCTTGAGGCTCTTCGACATCTTAGAACCGTGAATATGAAGATGGCCGGAGTGAAGGAAGTAATTTACCCACTGGGTCTGATCATAGTGGGCCTCACTCTGTGCCAGCTCATTATCATGATGCGGAAATCTCAAGTCTATACCTCCACTATGGATGTCTATAGGAAACCCAAGCGTATTTGAGGCCATAACGGAGCACTCAATATGCCATCCTGGTCTACCCTTTCCCCAAGGACTGTCCCAACAGGGCTCCTCTGGCTTGGCTTTCTTCCAGAGTGCAAAATCAAGGGGACTTCTCTTGTCCTTCGCATGCTCACCTAGTTCCCCTTCTCCTTCCAGAACCCTATTTATATCCGCAACACTCTTCGGCTCCATTCTTCCATAAACATGCTTTTCGTCCGCTCTAAACGATTCTACATCAAAATAAACGCTACCTTCTGATTCATATGCAAAGCCTCGTGAAATTATGGTTGCAATAAAATCAATAATCTCCGGAATAAATTCGGATACTCTTGTAATTACATCAGGCATGATGACATTCAATTCTTTCATGTCATTGAGGAACTCAAGTTCGTATTCTCTTGCTAATTCGAGAAAGTTTCCTCGTTTCTGTTCATTAGATCTCTTAATGATCTTATCATCAATGTCGGTGATGTTCATGACCAAGTACACGTCATACCCAAAATAGTCAACTAGGACTCTCCTTATGACATCAAACGTCACATAATTTCTTGCGTGGCCTAAATGAGCAGAGTCATAAACTGTTGGGCCGCATGCGTACCAATTGACTCTTTTGCCGTTCACTGGAATAAACTCGACCTTGCCTCCTGTCATGCTATTATTCAGCATCAGACCCGTTGAATATGAACATCTTTTAGAAGAAACCCCGGAATTCGCCTCCTCTATATTTGAAAAGCACCTTGTTGGAGGAATCCAATCGGCCATTCCCTCGGCAGTATTTAGCCCCATTTTCCTCTCTTGTCAACAGGTAACCAAAGGGCTTTATTCTCCTTGAAAACTAACCAATACCTTCTGATAAGTCTATCTCAATTTTTCCTTCTTCCTTCGATAAACTCAACTCCTCGGAATGTAACTGATTAAACCGAGGAATTACAATTTTGGCGTCTTCCGTTTTCCCGCTACTTGCAATGAGGTTAAATAGATATTTTGTGCATCTATTATATATTTATCGAATGTAAATTGGTGTCTGAATATTAACAGTTTTTCCATGAGAAAAAACTCATTATCCCCAATATTGTGTTTGTGTGGCCACGTGAAATTATGGAAGTAAAGTCCTCAAATGTTTTTGAGAGTATTTGTATCCTGAAAGTCATATCATCCAAGCACGCGTCAAAGGTTTGTATTGTGGAGGGAATTTTAAAAACCGCAGGAAAATCCATTATAGCGGTGTTAAAGATGTACAGGAAGGATAAAGTTTTAAACCACGTTCACGTCTGGAATGAAAGAAAGATACTAGAATATATCAGAGATACTGACACTATTTCCCAAGAAGAAAAGTCATCATTGCCGATACTGTATGTTTTGTTTCCACTACCCTCATGCTTCTAGAAAAAGTCACTCCTGGTTAGTTACGATGGTCTTGTAGTATTAGAAAAGGATACAAATGCGACCTATGTCTGTATTGCCTTCAAATATATCAAGGGATTCCCTCTAAATAAACTCTTGAATGACGAGAAATTGACCATTTCCCAACTGAAGACTATTCTTATACATGTAAGTGGAAAAGGAATTACCGTCTTATTTAATCTGCTAGGTTGATTTTATAAATTTCTCTCAGGTTGTAAAGGGTATTGGCGTCCTGCATAGAGAAGGAATAATCCACCGTGACATAAAATGTAGCAACGTAATCGTTGAAAAGGAAACAGGAAAAGCCACATTGATTGACATGAGTTTGGCTTGCTTCATTAATGTCAAAAAGGAAGAAAGGTTAACAGAATTCTGTGGGTCATTTCACTGCATGGCACCAGAAATGATTTGTCGAGAGGTCCCAAATTATGGTTTGGAATTTGATTGGTGGTCTTTAGGAGTATTGATTTACGAAATTGTATTTGGGTAAGTGTTGGAAAAATTTCGAGGGTGTTCTAAATTATCCACCTTCTGTATACGCAAATAAATATTCGAGTAATTTCATTGAAACCAGAATTCCTCCCTTTGGGTATCACCCAGAAGAAAATAAATATTTGTTGAAGAAAATTAGAGAATCTCCAAAAACTCTTGATTTTTCGGAGCCAATAATTTCAATGTATGATGCCAAGGATTCCAGTGCAGAGATGGAAATGATTAAGAGCTTAATAAAAGAGCTCTTAAACAGCAATGAAAAGATAAGATTAGGTAATAAAGGGGACTATGTAAATGTTCTAAGCCACCCTTGGTTCAAAATAGCCAAATAGATTCGTAGGAAAGGAAATTAAATTCCAAGAACTGGAAGTTAAAGGCATGTTCAGCTTATCGAATTAAAAATAGTTCTCGTATTAAATTCGATGCTCTGCGTAAATAGAAATTTCTCTCTCTTCTACTTTGGTACAACATCTTACCGAAATATCTGATTTCCTTCCAGTAACGTTTCATAAAGAACGTTACATTATTTCCAAAAACAGCACTAGCAATTCTGACGGCCTTCCTGAAATACCGGTATTTGACTTCACCTTCTGAAATCAATCCAAGAAGTACGAAAACCGGAATTGCATGCTCGTCCTTGACTTTAATGATGTTGCTCATCAAGTTTAACCACAACTTGGCACTTTGAAATCTTCTAGTAGATACATAATCGTGAATGAGGAATCCCATTAGCTTTGATGCATCCAAGCTAACAATTATTGGAGCCCTGGACCCTTGGACCGGATTAAGAAAGTTATTTCTGAGCAAATCTTCAATAGCTAAAGCCCTCTCTCTGACTCCCATACGTTTGAGTATTCCTAGGTAAGTTTGAGTCAAAACAGAACTTCTTTTGTTTATTCTTCTGGAATCTTTTATGGCTTGGGAAATCTTTTGCTTTGTGTCCGTGGGTGCGAATCTCCCTTCTCTTTGGCAAATATGGCATAAGCACCAAAAATTGAGTTCGCAACATCTAACCCATAATGGGTCGTTAATGAACTCAGTTTCAATATAGCATATCGTCAAGTCTTCATTCGGCTTTATTGGCCTCAAGGCCTTAAAAATCGCAACTGTCCCAATAAAAAAACGACCGACGTTTGGATCACATGAGTGATTGAAGAATGAAGATTTAACATAAAGAGAATTGATAAAGAACGTCTCACTCCAATGAAAGGGGTTTTTCCAAAGCTCAGGTAGAAAGTTTATTGACATTTTATTGAACTTAACAACCAAGTATAACCTCAGTGCATCATTTAAAGAGATATTAGTTAAATTGTTTATTCGCAGGTACTCTTTTATTTCTTTGGAAGGAATCTTATAATCACTGGACTCTCGGCGGATTTTTTCAATGTCAGACTGAGTACGAGGAAATAGAAGTTTCAATTTTCTAAATAATCTTTCGCTTAAATTACATTTTCTTATTACCTTCTTCCAAAGTAAAAGGGAAGAATTCAATGGTAGTTCAGGAAATTGATGTATTTCCCAAGAGAATGATTTTTCCGATAATATGAGTTGTCCTTCAAGAATGGTACCTGTTGATCTCCAATTTTTTCCTCCACTCGGATCTTTTCTCAATGTAATTTTAGGAGATACAAATTCAACTGAACTAAATCTTGAGTTTCTCTCTTCAAAATTAATCAGGGCATTGCTTAGATCAAATTTTGTGCATATCTTACGAGTTTCAGCAAACGTTCTTTGTAGCTCATAAGATAGCCAATCGTCCCTGCTTGAAATAGGCTCCATTTTAGTAATTATTCAAGAAAAAAAAAACTAAATCTTTAACTTAATAAGAATGAATAAAATGATAGAAATAAATATTCCTCGAACGCTTTATCTTCGTTTTATATTCTTGACTCTTATTAAAGCTATTAAAATCTAAACAATAACTATTTTAATTATAATTAAATATATATTCATATTATTTACCTTTTCAGCGGGAAATAGTGTGGCAATGAAAACAATTAATTAATGAAATGAAAACAGTACTGTGATAAAAGACATCAATAGTTACTGCAAAAATTATAATTTACAGACAAATTTTAAATAAGACAGCTTTATTATAACTCGAATTTAACTCACTTTTAGAATTTCCTCCTGTCTTTGAGTTTAACAAAAAAAAAAAAAAATGTCTGCCATAGGTATGTCTTCTGACCTACTCAAATTTTTTCAAGCAAGACCACCATTACCACATATTCCACATCCTAAAAGAAAACCTCACAAACAATACACAGGAGTTGCTGATTTACTATCTAATAACCCGGATTTATTTGACAAGATCAGCCCACTTCCTCCTATGCCTTTTATTGATATTAAAAATAATCACGAAACGAGAAAATATGAAAAAATTCGGGCTTATAGAGAAGAATTAGAACACAAAATTGTAAATTTTGATCCAATGAGTGATTCCGATAAAAAGACGGGGGATCCTTACAACACATTATTCATTGCAAGGTTAAACTATGACACCTCCGAGAAAACTTTAAGAAGAGAACTAGAAGTTTATGGTAATATATTGAATTTGAAAATCGTAAGGGACTCATGTGGGGAATCGAGAGGCTACGCATTTGTTGAATTTGAAAGTGAAGAATCTTTAAGGCTTGCTTATTACTCATTAAATAGGAAGGAAATTGACGGCTGGAAGGTTTTGGTTGATGTTGAAAGAGGTAGAACTGTTGAAAATTGGCTTCCAAAAAGACTCGGTGGAGGACTAGGAATAGTAAGAGGCAGAGAAATTCCCAATAGAAACGTGAATCTTGGCATGCATAAACAAGCTAACTATGGGCAGCCCGATTACTTAGGAGGTTCGTATAAATACAGAGAATATAGTAACTATAGAAGCAATCATTCAAGAAATCCAAATGATTACAGACACAACTATGGAACTATGGATTACTATCCTCCAAGAACTTGTGGAGGCTATCCACAATTTAAAAAGCCCAGATATTAGAGTGAAGTGGTGCTTCTATATATTATTAACTCGAATATAAAACTTTATTTCTTATTATTTGAATGCCATATTTTAAATTTTGCCGCTATTTTTAACAAAAAACTGACCATTTTGATTTGTTTTGTGAATTCTCCTTACCCATTTTTCCTGCTAAATTCATTTTTTTATTAATAAATCGCTGTGTGTTGTGTGCATGCTTAATATTTCAAATTGTTGCATTTTTTCCCCCGAACTTACTATATTGCATCTAACACACAGTTATCAATGTGTTAATATTGAATAAAGGGTCTTCGCTTTAAATTACATGAAGAAATAGGCGATTCTCAGTAAATAAAAATTAGCTCTTTTTTGCTTGCATACCTTGCTGCCTTGAAGATATTAAAGTGGCGTAAATACTCACATTTCATTTTTTTAAAATATGAATAGATATAAGCTGAGGTTAAGCTTAGCTATTCTTATTTCAATATGTTTATATTCTAACTTTTGTTTTTGTAATGACACTGGCAATGACAACGAAAATCCGAGCAAAGAACTCACTTCAAACTCTTCTGTAAATAATAAAGAGATCGATAAAAGTGGGGAAGCTGGCGAAGAAGCTGGAAAGAATCTTGACCCTGAGATTGATGAGAGTAAAAAAGATAATGAGGAAGAAGATGGAAATAAGAAACAGAATGAAGAAGCTAATTCCGGATTAGAGAAAGAACGAGAGAATGACGATGGAGATGAAAAGAAACAAGAAATTTCTGGATCAGAAGAAAAGAAAGATAAAGATGAGAAGAAAAGAGAAGAAAATTCCGAATCAGAAGAAAAGAATGGTGATTCTGACGATGAAAAACAAGGAGATAAAGAAAAAAAAGTTGAAGGTGTTGAGATGAAACAAGAGGGCTCTAGATTAGAAGAAAAGAACGATCTTGGAGATGAGAAAAAACAAGAAAACAAGGATGAAAGTCAAAAGGAAGAATCTTCTCGCAAAGAATTTTATCCTGAGAAGGAGAATGAGACTATTGAGGATGGAATTTCAGATGATTCAACTATTTCAAGTAAAGAAATGGAGAAGTTACAGGAACAAACTGAGAATGAAGAACAAGGTTCAATTCACACAAGCATTATGGAAGGGTTGTATAAGCTGGACTATAAACTAAAAGTTTTGAGAAGAATGCTCAAGAAAGACAAGAAGATGATTATCCAAATTCATGCATTGGGCTACTTAGCAGATACTATTAAAGATCAAATAGTCAGAGATGTCACTGCCCTAAATTCAACAGTTAAAATGGAATCGGAGAATGCGCAGGAATTAAATAAGTTGCAATCAATACACGATGCTCATGTGAGCAATAAACTAGACTTCATCAAACACGAAAATATAGTTGCAGTAAACAACTAAGCTTAATAGCTATTCTAATAGTAATTTTCTAAAGTTATTAAAAACTACCTTTATTCTCTTTAAATCCGACTGAGCAAGATTCCAACAAACTCCTCTCTTTAGTAGTTTAAAACGAGATTACTAATCCCAATATGATTACTATTATCCGTTGTTTTTTACCAAACTCACGCAGATTCAAACGCAATCCCCTTTTTTTTTTTTTTTTTATTTTATCTTTTTTGGGGAACGAATCCCAACTTAGTAAAAATTTTCACATATTTCTGTTTTTCGTCTCTTTTCCAGACTTTTTTCCTACCTCTTCCTACTCTTTCTTCCTACTTTTCTTCCTTGCTTTCCTCTATTTCCCTTTACTTTTTCCAACCTTCCCACATCACTTTTTTTTAGTCTCTCCGTGCTTTCTTCTCCCCATTCTTCCAAGTTTTGTTCTCTTTCCTCCCTTTTTTCCTTTCTCCTCTTTCCTCCTTTTTTTACTGTCTCCTCTTTCCTCCTTTTTCTGTCTCCTCTTTCCTCCTTTTTTTCCTGTCTCCTCTTTCCTCCCTTTTCTGTCTCCTTTTTCCTCCCTTTCACTCCTCTCCTTCCTCCTTTTTTCCTGTCTTCACTTTCCTCCTTGTTGTCTTCTCCTTCCCCCTTTTTTTTTCTTTTTCCTATTTTTCTTCATTTTTTTTTTTCATTTTTTTTTTCTTTTTCTCATTTTTTTTTTCTATTTTCACTTTACACATTTCACCACTTCTCTCATTTCATGTAGCTTTAACCCCTAAAAGCAATATCTGATGCATCTCTAGTCTTTAAGGGTCTTGTGTCAGGAGAAGAATCAGTCATCTTTCTTCTTCTTTGAACAGGAGTAACATTTCTGTTGAGAGACAACGGATTGTGTTCGGCACCGTGGATGGGAGTTTCGAAGCTCCTCTTAGTGTTACCATTGTCAGTAGAATTTCCTCCATTGGAGCCATTTTGGTTAGAACCCTGAGATTTGCTCTGGTTCCTGTCTTCGAAATTGCCCGAGTTAAACTTTCGAGGATTAGGTTGAGGATTAGGTTGAGGATTAGGTTGAGGATTAGGTTGAGGATTAGGTTGAGGATTAGGTTGAGAATCAGGTTGAGAATTAGGTTGAGAATTCTCTTGCCCTGCCTTGCTATCAGCTGAACTTGGAGATGAAGAATTTGAAACATGGCTTAAATTTGATTTATTCTTTAAGTGTATAACAATTGCCGTGCAGTTATCAGCTCGAACGCCGCTAACCCTTCTCTTCTTTTCAGCCTCTTCCGTAATAATTTTGGCGATTTCCCTTACGGTTCTATCTTGAAACTCAGTAATGATATCAGCAATAGTAAAGGCATCCAGAATATCGCTTACTCCATCTGACATTACTACAATATAGCAATCTTCCCAATTAGAGTTTTTTTCCGATATGACCACTTGACTCGAGCGGCTTTCATCATCAGTACTTAAATCTAAACTGATATTTTCTCTTCGGGTTCTGGAACTTGAAGAGCTTGAGGAACTTGAAGAACTTGAAGAACTTGAAGAGCTCGAAGAAGTACTAGATCTATTACCCCAACCAACTGCAACAACACCTTCTCCTACCAAAGCTTCAGAAAAAGAAGCCATCCTTTCATCTTCCACTTTCATCTTTTCATCGTTGTCTTCTAGATTTCTAACAGAGTTAATACATTCACTTCTTGGTGGGTCTACTCCAATATCCAGTATCTGGTAATCTGGAGTCGGAAGTAATGCACATCTAGAAAGATGCATATGTCCGAGAGATCTGCTCATGGAAATACTTAGCCCCATTTCCCTTGCTTGGGAGTATGAAAGGTAATAAGGAACGAGCCTTAGCATCCCAAAATCTCCCAATACAACCTTACCCACGCCGCTTTGATCGATCCTCTCTCTCTCACTTTTTCTGTTGAGTGAGTGTGGATTTGAGATGTAATGAATCCCATGAAAACTCGGATCTCCGTTCATCTCCTTTGAATATCTGTAAGAAAATGGAACAGGAAGGTCAGGAAGAGCAAGGGTAGAGTTTGTTTCTGCAGCTATGTCGCAAAGGGTGTTAGTCTCAAAGTTGCCCATTGAGTCGTAAATTTCAGATCTATCAAAGGTTCGACTGTGTCCCCTCCTCGCTCCGCTGCTGATACTGAGGTCAGTATTATTGTTTTTGTTTTTGTTTTTGTTTTTGTTGTTGCCGTTGCTGCTGCTACCACCGCCAGTCTTGAGTCTGGTATTGTTGCTGTTGCTGCTACCACCGCCAGTCTTGAGGCTGGTGTTGTTGCTGTTGCTGCTACCACCGCCGGTCTTGAGGCTGGTATTTTTGCTGTTGCTGCTACCACCGCCAGTCTTGAGGCTGGTATTTTTGCTGCTGCTGCTGCTACCACCACCAATCTTGAGGCTGGTGTTGTTGCTGTTGCTGCTACCACCGCCAGTCTTGAGGCTGGTATTGTTGCTGCTGTCGTTAGTATCGCAGATGCTGAGGGTGGTATTCTTATTGGCATTACCTGTACCTATGGAAATTAGATTGGTACAAGTACAAGGATTGGCATTACATAACCTCCTTATGCAATTGTTGATATTAGAACCAACACCAGCATAAAAATTCAATCTCAGACTATTTCTCAAATTGGTAAGACAAGTTAAGCCAAAAAATGGTGTAAGATCTTTGGGTTGAAAAATTTGTCTCCTCATATTTGGAATAATACAAATGGCTGAAGAGTCCCCACAATTCGCAGTCACGAGATATTGGTTAATAATACCAACTACGACAGAAGTTGTCCCAAAATCCCTTTTACCAGATACATTCGCGCTAATCACGCATTCATGAGCATAAGAGAACCCTCTGCCCAAAACCTCTATTATCTGCTTGATATATTCACGAGGTGGAGAATGTCTATTTAAGTTTGGTACTTCCTTGTTAATCGTCTGTGAAATGCAATAGGCAGCAATATGTGAAGCTGTCTTCCCATAATGCCCATGCCCATCCAAGATTCCAAAGAAATAAGCTTTATTAGATTCCTCCATTTTGCCACCTAAAGAGTGGGATCCACGTCCTGAGTCACTCTTATCTGAAACAAAAGGAGGTAGACTGAATAATGAGAAAACGGGTGGAAAGGCTTCATCAAGCATTTTCTCAAGATCCAGAACAATATTGCTACGGCCGGTCTTACTATCTCTCATATCTAGTAGTCCAGCACCTGCAATATTTGGCTCAATCGGATCGAAATTCCACACGCCTCTAGAAAATCCAGATTTGTTAACATATTCGTTTTCATCACTGAACTTCTTCCTGCGGTTTTCCATCCTCTCAGCCTTTTGAGATGGGACTGCTACAAACCAAGCATCTTGGTTTTCCTTGCATTCCCCCTGGGAACAAGATACGCCCCAATCAACTATCAATTTCATTGCTTACGTGTATTAACCTTGTCAATAACGAAGCAACTTAAGCAACGAGCTCTTTCTCAAACTTCCTCCGGAAAATTGAGAAAATAAACGCAAACTTTCAAGGATGATTTGTTTTATATAAAAACAATTACTTCCCGAAAGCACAGTACTTCTATTTACAAATCAAGTAAATAGAAATGAAGAATGAAAGTTGTTCACTCAAACAGCACTTGGAAAAAAAAAAAAATTTCCTAAAATGTGGAAACTAAATTTATTCCCAAGAAAAGTATTTGATTTTGTGTTTCAAGATCAAAGATCAAAAATGCGTTTTTTACTTAAATTCGATTCCAAGCATCAATCTATTATTGTACCCCTCTGTATAAAACGACCATCAATCGAGCATTGTCCAGGAATCTAAGTTTTGATAAAAATAGATCTCTCTAAGTAACGTCAAATTCAAATTATTTGATTTAGTTATTTTACTTGTTAATAAATTTTGCATGGAATTTGAGCCAAAGTTGAGGGGAAATAAGAGTCATGTAGCCAAGTGCAACGGTTAAAATGACCAGTCCTTATCTCGGTCTCTAGAAGGACATTTCCGATTCTCCTTGTCTAGAAGCCATTCAGTTTTCCCACTTTTCCTACCCAAAAAAAAAATGTCTTCACAATGATTTTCTCATTTATTATGTTTATATTTATCGGCTTTTGTGAAAATCAAAAGGCGCCAGTACGAGTATGTAATAACCAATTTTGTGCTCTCGCCAGCGGGGCATAAGAGGCGGTACTTATTAAAACAACTAATTGGACGTGGGGATTGAAAAATAAGGTGAAAGAAAGAAAATAGGTTAAATAATTATTAATTTAAGAGGAATAACAGCTGGACTAAATGACAGAGAAGGAAGTCGTGTCTAAGTATCTATCCTTCAACGAGTCCATCGAGCCTAGCTTGGTTCTTCCAAGTGCCTGTAACGAGGTGGAGATACCCGAGGATATAATATCTAAACCTCTACCACTATCTCACGAATGGGTTGTATGGGAACAACTGAATGTTGAAACGAGAAAGGATTCTGACTATTCTAATGCTACTAAGCCGGTGGCAAAGTTTTCGTCAGTTCAGCAATTTTGGTGGCTTTGGCACCACATTCCCCAGCCCTCTGAGTTGCTTAAAGGCAAAAGAATGGTTCGTGAGTCATCTGACGGTTCTAAAAGTGTAGTTGATGCAGTTATACTCTTTAAAGAAGGTATACAACCTATGTGGGAAGATCCAATGAATTCAACTGGAGGGCATATACATTTCAGAGCATGGCAATCTTCTGTGATACCCGGCGAACTGGATACAATGTGGAACAATCTTGTACTAGCTGTAATTGGTGGTAGCCTGAAGAACTCCTCTATAGTGAATGGCATTAGGTTAGTAGATAAGTTGGGAGGCAGTAAGGGCAATATTAGAGTCGAAATATGGTTTTCGGATTTTTCGAATCAGGAGGCTCATCACTCCCTCTTAAAGGAAATTGAGGTTTTAATGAGTACTTTGTTGGATGGCTCTTCCTGCGATCCCCCTCATTTTGAAGTCAAATCTCATTCAAAGGCTAAACCAGAGGCAAATTAATACTTATAAGGGCTATAGGGCAACTACCAATAATTAGTGAATAATTAATACTTCGCTTTTCCTCTTTACCTTATGCTATTATTTATTTACTACATGTATACCTAACATTCTAAAGATCACAAGAATTTTTTGAGCCTTTCTAGTGCGAAGGAATGACGAATAGCCGATTTGACTTAATGAGTTCCGATCTTAATGAACCATCTAATTGTAAGAAATGATCTTCTCCGCATTCATTGTTTGTTCTTTTGCTTCTCTCTTTGAATCCAGGGCTTTCCAATTAGTGGTGAATCAGGAATCGTGCTTACGAGTGACGACTCCAATCTCTTCCTCTCTCTAATCATTCTTTCCTGGTTTACAGCGCTGTATATGACCGACAAGTCCTCGTCACTCAATCCCTGAACGAACTTCCTGATGAAGTCGGCTTTTCTCTTCGGCTTTGCCTTGGAGAACTCTTTACTTAATTGGCCCGCCCCTCGACTACTCATCATTCTCCTGTATCTTCTACGTCTTAGAACACTACTAACACTCTTATTTACTGGAGCAGCTCTCGTAGAAGTATACACTTTAGTATCACTCCTCTCCATAGTAGAGCCTTGGCTATCTTTTTCATTAATATCTGCTTCGGTTCTTATTTCTATGGAAGACGAGTTTTCCGGAAACTCTATTTGATTGTCTAAATCAGAAGAAAACTCCGAATCTTCCCTCAGATCACTCTCACCTTTGGAACCTTCTGAGACCGTTTCCATACTTCTGTCAATCAGCTCCAAACCGGTGTTGGATCTTGGAGACCGGGCCTTATTTCCTAAACTAAGTCTAAGGTTGCCCCTCGAAAAAGACAGGCTCGAAGATGATTCCTGTGCCTCATTACTTGATTCATCACTGAATGAATCACTATCAGGTTTCTCTTCAGTACCTGTGTTTACATCCTTGGCCCACGAGCTTGAAACTGGCCCCTGAATAGAGCCCGTACCCTCTACAGAAACCGGATCTCGACTTGAAGCCGAATCCGGGCCAGATCCCATGTCCGGAATCTCACTATCTTCCGAGGACCGAACAGGAGTCGAGGATTTCTGAGGTGTTTCCATATTCTGAAACTTCGATGAAGAATAAAGGGAAGATGTTTGAAGAGAGGAGGGGGAAGAGGAGGAAGATGAGGGGGAAGAGGAAGAGGAAGAGGAAGAAGAAGAGGGAGAAGACGGCGAAGATGCAGGTGAAGAATGTCTCTGTTCCGTGGCTGAGTACGAAGATACAGGATCACTAACTTCCGTTTCTTTATCCGAAATTATGTCTTTTTGGAGTTGAGGTGGATATTGATCAATTGTGGGAGGTACTCCATTCATTATATCAATAGCTAATTCTTCGGCTTCGGCTTCGGCTTTGGTTTCGGTTTTGGTTTCGGTTTTGACTCTTGCTTCGGTTTCAGCTTCAGTTTCAGCTTCAATTTCAGCTTCAGCTTCAGAAACTAAATTTTTACCATCTTCAGTGTAACCTGAATCCCTTTGTAGTTCAGATTCGAAATCACTGCTTTGGAAAAGTCCCATTGCTTCAGATGAAACATTTTCACTCATTCCACCAGAATCGGCTTCTTCAACCTCCTTCCTCTCGGAACTATCTTGTTGGTCGCCTGCTTTCAAATCTCCGCTTTTATCTCCAGAACTGGTTGCTTCAGTAGCATTAAGTAACTCAAAATTCAATATTATAATGAACAACAAAATAATTGCAAAAGTGCTTATTAATCTTCTAAATTTTCTTATTCTCAAATCAACCATTTCAATTAGATTTATCCCCAAAATTTTAACTTAACCTTTATTTCCAAAAATTCTTTAATTAATATTATCTGAAAAAAATACCAAAAACTTTAAATATAATTTAAATAATACGAAAAAATATCCAAGTCCGTTTTCGAGAATTCGAAAGTGAATATTGATCAGCTTCACAAAAAGTTTATCTTCAATTTCTGTTTTACCTGCAACTTTGTATCATACCAAAAAAAAAATGTCAAAATAATTATTAGATCGTCTGGAACCGCCTCCCACCGATCTATTTGCCACCATTGAAAAAATATCTCAAAAAATGAACAAATAGCTGCGACAAACTTTTGCTTTAATCCATGTGCTTAATTGCTGAAGTATCAAAACAGCCCACCCGACTCCTGAAAAAAATAATATTCGGAAATTGTTAGTTATAGTAATATCTTTTTCTCCAGTTACAATAAATGCATTTACAAAATATATTTGTTACTACCCGGCCGCTCTTAGAAACTGTTTCCTCCAAGACTAAGTCACAAGTGACTGCAGGAATGAAGTGAGAAAAGCATCTTTTGCACCATAGACGCCTCGCTTCTGAACTGATTCTCGCTAGTTTCTTTCTCGATATCTCCCTTGCCTGGCTGAAACAATACCTCGAAAGTTCATTGGAAATTAGTGCATATTGCTGGCCTGCCTGCAAGAGGAAATTCATTCTGTGATATGCCGGGGCTACACTTGGGGAAACTCCCCTTTCATTCAAATCCTTGGACTCCCCTTTACTCATTTCAAATATCTTGACCTCGTCAATCTCAAATAAATTAATGTGCAAATTAACAAGGACTAGAAAATCATAAAAAGTATAACATAAATTGGGGAAATTAACTAGAGTCCAAAAAGAGAAAAAAAAGGAATTTTCTGAGTGAAATCTGGACCTGCCTTCTCACAGATTGAGAATATATTTATTTCAGACACTAGTATAAATATATATTTTTTGCCCCGCCAATTCTGCTATTTAATATTTTAATAAATATTTCAATTCTGGAGTGTCTTGTCCCCTAGTCTGGAGTATATGTTTTTCAAGCTAATATCTTTACTATTACTATAGCAATTGTAAGAGGGGGAGTGAATTGAATCATTTAACAATAAAAATGACTCAAATAAACCGGTGATTTGATCCTTTGTGAGAATATATCACAAAGAGAGTAACGTATTTTTTTCTCTAAAAAGAAAAAATTTTTAGATTGAACTTTGATCTACTTAACTACTAAACTGAGAGTTATTTGCTCTGACGAAATAATTCTCTTCCGGCAAATATATATATTATACCAAATGAAATTTATATATATTTGTAAAATGTTTAAATATATATAAATACATAATAATTGGTTACATTGTTGAGAATTAAATACTCAGCTTCGGAGAAAAGGTAGAAATTATTTTCTCCTGGCATTCTGCACCTCTAACTATCGTTAATATTTTTGGTAAGAAATCTGGAAGAAAATGTTGCAATTGGCACAATTAATGCGAGTTGCTGATAAAAAACTTGTTTTTAAGAGATGTATCCCGATTTATAGAAAGCTTTTTTATAGTGATGTTGTTCACGATCACTTTAGAAACCCAAGAAATGTAGGAACTCTTTCGAGCGAAGACAAAAATGTAGGAACGGCCATTGTTGGTAAGGCTGCCTGTGGCGACGTAGTGAAATTACAAGTTAGTATTCAAGATGGAATAATTAAGGATGCAAAGTTTAAGACATTCGGATGTGGATCAGCAATTGCCAGTACTTCTTATGCCACAGAGTTGATTATTGGTAAATCAACTGAAGAAGCACTAAAAATAAGCAATAAAACAATTGCAGATCACTTAAGTCTACCACCGATTAAACTACATTGTTCACTACTAGCTGAAGATGCAATTAAGCATGCTATTAAGAATTATCAAGATAAACAAGGTACAACTTGAATCAAAGACGTCGTAATGACTAAATACCGGAAATTGTCATAAGAGCTCACTATAAGCATCCGAAGGAACTGGAAAGTAGTAACTAGGATCCAATAGAGTACGAGAAATAATGCCCACTTTTATTTATTTATCAATCTTTCTCCCCTTTAAGTATTAAGTGATGGATTTGTGAAAATTTGATTTTCTTAAAGCATCTTTAATGGACGAATTTTATTTTAGTATTTACCTTGAAATAAACGTCGCCAACTCTAAGGAATTTCGAACTGTTTCTCAATTTGAGAATGTTCAATGTATCTGCTTGAATTTGAAAACAACCTAACAATTGTGCGCACTTCTAAGTACTCGAAGACAGGAACGAAAGGTCTCGAAATTGAGAATCAAGGAAATAAATATATTGCAGAACGAAAAATTAATACAAAGAGTGGAGGAACCTAGAATCTTCTGAATGATGGGAGGCAAGTGGCAATTCGTCAATGCGAAGGGAACTGGAGATCAATGGCAAGTCCGGAGTCGTAACTGGCTTCACTATTGGCTTCGTCACATTCATTCTCTAGAGATGAACCAGAAAGGAGCCTTGTTCTGTTCTCGATACCCTTGACACTCTTAGAACCTTGGAAATCCTGACACTCTTGTAAATCTTGACACTCTTGTAAATCACGGCACTCTTGTAAACCTCGACACTCTTGTAAATCTCGGCACTCTTGTAAATCTCGGCACTCTTGTAAATCTTGGTACTCTTGTAAATCTTGGCACTCCTGGAACTCTTGACACTCCTGGAACTCTCGAAACTTGTAACTCTCGACACTCTCCAGACTCTCGGAACTCTTCTAGATACTCCCTTAGGCGTTCCTCTTGGCACTCTTCTCTAAACTCTCAAACTCGTCTCTTAGGATTTGCTTCAGTCTTTGTCTTTGATCTCTTATTAAGGGAGACATCCTCTTGGGTACCAACCTTTCTGAACTGCTATTCGAAGGCTTGTAGCGAGTAGTAACAGGAGTGGTTTCAAAGGACGAGAAGCATCTTTGATTTGGCTCGATATTCTCCGAAAGCTCAGAGTTTCTAGTGGCATTATAACCTATAGGAAAGCTCATCTTATCAACCTCAAATTGGCCAGAGTCCAACCGATTTTCATTTTCATCCCCACGCCCAATGTAAATAATACTTTCTTCCTTACTTGAACTTGTCCTGTATCTTGGAGAAGTAAAAGGAATCTCATCATCGCCTCGAGTAATTGGATGATAATCTTGGTCACCATAGACGACAGCCTTAGAACTCTCTTCGTCACTCTTGAAACTGGTAAAAACACTTCTAATTGATATATTATCTGTATTATTGCCATTTTCACCCTCGCATACACTTTCACTAATGCTTGAAGTACGTAAAGCTTGTCCAATCTCTGCACACACATTATTTCTTGTTACTGTCCGTGAAATGTTCTTGTCCCCATTCCCGCATTTGAATCTCGGCGACGAACTACCATTTCTTCTACGGTTCCAACCTGGGAAACTACCTCCGTTTGCTCTCACTCTTCGTCTCCCTCTAACATGGTGGGGGAGATTAGACTTGGTTTCACCCTTTGAATTACCCGACTTGAAAGTTTCTTCGATTTGTTTCAACTCACGAAGCCTGAATGAGACTCGATCATCTTCATGTTTTATCTCTTCCTCTTTAGAATGAAGTAACTCGTTTTTCGTCTTTCCCCGAGCTGGATTATCTTCGAAAACTGAAGGAGCTTTCTTCTCCAAATTATGTTCCATTGATCTCATATCCTGATTAGAACCTCCTTGATCTCCATTCAGTTCATCACACTCCAATTTTGCCGCCATAAGTTCACCTTTAACAACGAATATTGGATAGCCACAATTACATCTACCAACAGATGTTCCAAGACCCTCTAACCGCAGCCTTCTCGTAATATCGATAAAACTGTGTTCATTCTTTTGCTTACTCCTCAAATAATCTTTAATAAGGCTCAATTTTAATTTTAAAGAACTCTCACTATCCAAGCCCTCTTCAGCATTTAAAGAAAAAGGTATAATTCTGAACTCACTCAAAATAGAATTCAAGTTTTGTTCCATCTCTACCTCCCTATTATTCAATTGGTTCAATGCTTTGCCAAATATTCGTTCTGCTTTAAGATTCACCATTCTTAGGTATTCATTATTCCTCCTCTCTTGCTCCAATATTCGCATTGACTCACGTAATTTTGCCTCCTTTCTCATTAACTCCATCTCATTCTCTTTCAATCTTATCATCGTCCACCTTATCTCCTCTTCTTTCTTCCTCAATGCACTCCTCAGAATCTCGACCCCAGACTCTATGGCGGCATTATACTTCGAGCTTTTTGACCCCGAGGACTTTTCAGGCCGGGTCATTCTTTTCCTAAAATACTTTGCCGTTTGTTACCTCTATTTTAAACTTATTTGTAGTACTTACTCTTGATTTCTAGTATAGTTCTGTTTCAGAGATCCTCTTTAGTTCCTTTTTTATCTTGATTATTTCTCGGCCTTCTTTTGTCAGAGCTACACCTCCACAGCTTCTTTCTCCGGTTCCTTTGCTGTACAAAATCGTTAGTTTATTACTATTAAAACTTACCCTGAGATTTACCCCTTCGGGTTCTCTTATCTAAGATTAATATTTTTCAAACTTACCTTCAGACCCTTCTGTTAGAGCTCAGCTTTGCTACTATACAGGTTTCAAATCTTATCCGAATTTCCCTCTCAGTATTCCCGTTAAATTTCCTCTAATTCCTTCCGGAAGTTCTCTCCGTAAAAGTCCTTTTTATCGAGGCTCTTATCCCGGCTTCTTTCTTAGAGTTCCTTCTTCCTCGAAGTTTTCCTTGAAAGTTGCTTAGTTGCCTTTGTCTGGAGTTCCTTCTCTCTCGAAATCCTTTTTCTTCGGGAGCTGCCTGTCTGAAGTTCCTCTTTCCTTAGATTCCTTTATTCTGGAGCTGCCTGTCTAAAGTTCCTCCTTCCTTGGTGCCTGTCTGGATTTTCCTCCTTATTCCTTGAATTCCTTTCCTCTGGAGCTGCCTGTCTGAAGTTCCTCTTTCCTTGGATTCCTTTCTTCTGGAGCTGCCTGTCTGGATTTTCCTCCTTATTCCTTGAATTCCTTTCCTCTGGAGCTGCCTTTGTCTGGATTTTCCTCTTCCTTGGATTCCTTCCTTCGAGAGCTGCCTTTGTCTGGATTTTCCTCTTCCTTGGATTCCTTTCTTCTGGAGCTGCCTTTGTCTGGATTCTCCTCCTTCCTTGAATTCTTTGAGAGCTGCCTTTGTCTGGATTTCCCTCTTCCCTGGAGCCTTTTCTCTCTTAGGGTCCTACTTTCTTGGAATTCTTTATTTGGGAGCTGCCTTTCTGAAGTTCCTCCTCCCTTGGATTCCTCTTTTTAGAAGCTGCCTGTCTGGATTTCCTTCTTCCTCGGAGTTTTCCTTTAAAGTTGCCCAGTTGCCTGTCTGGAGTTCCTTCTCTCTCGAAATCCTTTTTCTTTGGGAGCTACCTGTCTGAAGAGTTCCTCCTTGGATTCCTTTATTCTGGAGCTGCCTTTGTCTGGATTTTCCCCTTCCTTAGATTCCTCTCTTCGGGAGCTGACTGTCTGAGTCCCTTCTCGCCTGGAGCTCTTTCTCTTAGGGCCCTACTTTCTTGGAGTTCCTTATTCGGAAGCTGACTTTGTCTGGACTTCCTTCTTCCCTGGAACTACTTCTCTTAGGGTCCTACTTTCTTGGAGTTCTTTATTCGGGAGCTGCCTTCGTCCGGACTTCCCTTTTCCTTAGATTCCTTTCTTCAGGAGCTGACTGTCTGAGTCCCTTCTCGCCTGGAGCTCTTTCTCTTAGGGCCCTACTTTCTTGGAGTTCCTTATTCGGGAGCTGCCTTCGTCTGGACTTCCTTTTTCCTTAGATTCCTTTCTTCGGGAGCTGACTGTCTGGATTTCCTTGACTGGAACTCTCTCTCTCTTAGAGTCCTTTCTTCGGGAGCTGCTTTTTTCTGAATCTTCTTTCTTGGACTTCCTTCTTTCCTGGACTTCCTTCTTTCCTGGATTCCTTTCTTCGGAAGCTGCCTTTATCTGGATCTCCTTCTTTCTTGGACTTCCTTCTTT